>CAUYRH010086489.1:0-81347 GCA_963574655.1 Perodicticus potto | reverse complement strand
CTACGGCTCAACAGGCTAAGGCACCAGCCACATACACCTGAGCAGGCAAGTTCAAATCCAGCCTTGGCCCACCAAACAACAATGACGGCTGCAACCAAAAAATGGCCAGGTGTTGTGGCGAGCACCTGTAGTCCCAGCTACGTGGGAGGTGGAGACAAGAGACTTGCTTGAGCCCAGGAATTGGAGGTTGCTGTGAGCTGTGATGCCACAGCACTCTATCCAGGGTGACAGCTTAAGGCTCTGTCTCAAAAAAAAAAAAAAAAAAGAGTAACTTGGAACCCTGAGTTTAAATTTATCTTTTAAGGCAAGATGAGATTCTTGTATGCAACAGATAACACTTGCCTAAGTACCAGGCTACTATCTTTCAAAGAGCATTAAATGTGGAGTTTTGTTTGTTTGTTTGTTGTGGCAGCCACTGATTTCACTGAAAGTTGCAGAGATTACACAGCAGGAAGTGGAAGGATCACATTGCCTAAGAAGCACATTACCCTGAAAGTGTTTCATAGTTCTGTTAGGAGATGGAGGTAGCGCCAGTCATTACTGAAGGTGATTGATTTCTTTTTTTTTTTTTTATTTCAAAATAGTATGGGGGTACAATGTTTTTTGGTTACACGGATCACTTCCGTAATGTTTAAGTCAGGTTGTGTGAGATGCTCAGAAGACCTTCAACATCTGGCAGCTTTAGGAGGGATTTGCATTTTAGAATAACTGAGGAAGAAACATCTCAGTATCTGACACTGTCCTGAAGCAAGCGACCATCGGGAGTTAAAAAAAAAAAAAATTCACAATCTATATTGGTGACTCATTTATATTTTTGAAGGCTTATTGTTTTATTTAATATGCAAATATAGTTTGAATTTAATACATATAATCCACAAAAAAATCAATGAGAAAAATTAAAGTGTCAAGAGGATTTGGGTTTTAAACAAAAATTACTCAAAGGACTAATATCAGGTTTAACTGCCTCTGAAAGCTTTCGAAGGAGGCAGGCCTTGCTGTATCACCCTGGCTGGAGTGCATTGGTGCAATCAGAGCTCACTGCAGCCTCAAGTTCTTCACCTCAAGCATAAATACATTTTTTTTGACAAATAACTTTAAATCGCAAAGTTCCCAATGTAACAAAAGACAGAGTGAATATTGTGAAATCTGAAGTTGGACAATTAAGTTCTCAAGCTCACCCTAGAAAAAGGGCTACATACTTCTTTGCTGAATATCACTCTGGTCACCTTCAAAGTACTACTCCCCCATGGGTAGCTATGCACCAATGCCAGTGTCTAGTCCTCACTTCCAGGCAGTTGGACTCTTTTTCCGGAATGGCCATCATAGTCATTGTCTGACTCAAGTGTGATTATTCTAAGCAATAGACCTGTTTTGAGGATCGGGGAGGAGACAGCAGTCCCAGGACAAAGGGGCTTGCTCAGATAAACAGAGAAGTTACTACATGGGACTAGAAAGGACCGTGTATGATTATGCAACAGACTTGTTCTTACAAAGGGCTGCTTTTCTGTACATTAATTCTGGGTTCCATAATGTTGACTTTTATAAAAACATCATGAGAAAATTATCAGAGACTTATTTTAGTTCCCTTTTTAAAAGCATTTCTGATTATATTAAAAGCATTTTTTATTTATAAAATATTTAGAAATTCAAGTCCAATCCTTATTTTTCTATCTGTCCGTGAAGCTGAACAGTGAAGAAAATATCCATAACAAAGCCACAGTCCTTGAAATAATTGCTGTATGTGTGTTGATGTCCATGATATCAGTACCAGGAGGATATAGAGGCAGAAGAGGATTTTATCAAATTTCAGTTAATTGCATTCAAACATAGCTAGGCAGTATTTTTCTCATTTCCTCTGAAAATGGTAAAATAAAATAAGTGATGGCAATAGGAAACTACAGCCAAGCAAGAACAAAAGCATAAACAGCACCTTTGCATTAGCTGATTCTAAGATGAATTGCAGAGCTAACCTTCTCTGCAGGTAGGCACAGTTCTACTTAAAGAAAGAACACTGGAAGACTTAGACATGACTCTATTCTGTTTCCTTTTATGAAGGCTATTTTTTTAGAGAATCCAAAGTCTCGATTTCATAAGAATCAAGAATTTGCTAACAGTGAATGGGACCTGCTGGTCTGTGAGTGCCATTCATCATGACTCCTTGGCTTATTAGTTCTGTCTCCAACACAATTCATCAGTTTCATGTAAAGCAATTCTTATGTTCCTGAAAAAAGGCTTTTTTTCCATAGCTATTGTTATCACTTATAGATGAAAAGAGTGAATGTTGTATAGTGAGTGCTGCTTGGTACAGGAGCATAACATGCTTTAAAAATATGATTGAATTTAGTGGTCATAACAGTGATGGACTGTGTGAACTCAACCAAATACATACTATGTCGCCTCACAATGCTTGGGCAAGATGCATCTTTGCCTTTTTGTACCTTAGCTCTTGAGTGTTTCAGGGAAGCATAGTCAAAGTACTCAGTAGTCAGCAGCCTTGGGAGTCCTATGAAATATCCATGGCAAGTAATACTAACACAACCACTTTGATGTCTTAATCAAGCATTAAAGGCCATTGGTAGTTGTTTCTATAAGATGGCTTTCTTATAAGATAGTATCTTTAAGATCCCCTTAAATTGTTATTGGATGAAGCAAAAAATAATAACAATCAAATGTCTTTTATTCTATTCTGAATGTTACATATTAGGAATAAAAAACAAATGTTTATAGTATTCACAGTCTTCTAGAAGTGATATTTTCTCAAATTTCTTACATTGGTATTTTCTAATTTTAGTGTCTCTTGCAATAACCTATTTTAAGAAAACTAAAATCCTGCAATCAACTTATAATAAAATATTCATTTGTTCAATTCTAAACCATATTTTGTGCTTAAAGATCCAAGTTCCTTAATGATATTTAATATTAAGAATTTTATTTTTCTTCCCTACTCATAACTCTTACAATAAGGATAGGGGAGGTACATTTATTAATATAATATAATTATTACAACGTTATTTGAGGTTCAGGAAGAATAGAAGGCTTATTTAACATAATTGGCCAAGTTGGAACAATAATCGCCTCTGACATGTCTTTTACGCCTTACTACCTAACCAAGCAGAATATCTTTTGATGTTTTCGTGGCATCTAAATCAATTACATGAATAACTTTATGAATAGTGATGGAGATATCACCAGTTGTGATAATCAATAAAATTCCCTTATTACAATGAAATACTAGAGTCAAAACAGGAAAAAAATGAAACTATATGGAGAGTATTATAGTAATAGACTGGAGAAGTTAAGAGTTTCTATTATAATAAAGACATTTTAAACAATTTCTGGAAAAATTGCACCAAATGTCCCTCTGTATTTGCAAAGAAGGTCTTATGCTTTGATTTCATAACATTACAGTTATGTATTTATTATTCAATTTAATTTTCAAGTTATGATGAAACAAAATGGATGAGCAATCACAACAAAGAATAAAAGGTGCTGCCATTTGGGCAGCACCTGTGGCTCAAGGGAGTGGGGAGCTGGCCCTATATGCTGGAGGTGGCAAGTTCAGGCCTGGCCCCAGCCAGGAACTGCAGGGAAAAAAAAAAAAAAAAAAGGTGCCGCCGTTCCACAGTGCTGGGGTGCCTTTTATTCAGTACTTACCTAGCAAGGGGAAAGGCACAAATTGCAAAAATTTGGAATAACACTTCTTTCACTAATAGAAGTGAGTTCAATGGTTTGATCCATTTCTAATAGAATCTAAAATGCCTATTATCAACTTGTATTTATAATAAAGAATTCTAGATGTGTTTAAAGGTGATCAGAGATCCATTTAAAGAATATTCAATACATATAATGGTAAACGAAAGTTGTGTTACACAGTGTTGAGTAGCCATGGGAGTCAGGAGAAAAACAGAGAGAGAGACAGAAGGAGAGAGAACGAGAGACATATATTTTAACGAATGACTCTCATAATCATGGAGGCTGCCAAGGAGGATATGGGCAGGGCAGGCCAGAGGTAAAAATTGACATTGAAGTTTGGAGTCCAAAGTCCATGGCACAGCAGGCTGAAAACTCGGAGTTTCATGTCACAGTCTTTAGAATTCATTATGCTGTGGAAGCCTTAGTCTGCTTTGTCTTCAATTGATTGGATGAAGTACACTGGTCTTATGGAGGGCAACCTGCTTCCACTCACTTTATTATTAACCACATCTGTATCTTCATAGCAAAATCTACACTTGACCCCATAGCCAAAAAACCCAAACAGCTGGGACGCAGAGCCAAGTTCACGTGTAAAATGACCCGTCAGTTAGCAGGTAGAATGTCGGGAAACCGGACCTAATACAGCTGCCAGGTGGCCAGGACACTTAGATTTCTCTCATTTGTCAAGACTTCCATTTAGAGAGCCACATAATTCCCTGTCCAATATCCACAAACCGCCAACTTCGCCTGTATAATTATATAAAAAATATCCAAAGAATTTCTCCAGCTTGCCTAGAGGTCGCCAGGGAGTCAAAGAGAATATGTAGGGAAGTCCTTCGGTAACTTTAGGGTTCATGCACCACATTAAATTCCCAGACCAGAAACATTGCTTGATTATATATATATGCATATCACCTTATTAGAAGAATGGATTATGCATGTGGATAAAACTACAATTCTTTTTTTTTTCCTTCTCTTCAGGCCAGATAATTTTTTTCAGTTTAAAAAAACAAAGAGAGAAAACAGTTTTCCTTAGCAACTGCAAACTCATTATAAGAGAAATTCAAGGCTATGTTCACTGACATCTAAGTCATTATGAGAAGTCAGGTATGTATTGTTTATAAAAAGATAGTTTTATGAAAATATTGTCTGATTGAATTGGGAGATTGAATGGTCAATGTAAAATAGATGAGAAAATTCTCCAGTGTAACTTTGAAGAGATCCATTGTAAAACATGATGACTTTAGTATTCTTAGTGTATTCAGATCAATAGATACAGAAGATTTTTCAGAGACCATTCAAATTAGCAAATGCCATTAGTGAACTATCAGCGTTATTTTAACAATTTAAAACTGGAGGAAATAAATATATACTGAAATCTGAAATATGGTATGCATTATCTAAAAGATTAATAGGGTATGATACTCACATGACAATGTTATTGCTGGCAATAATAAAAGCATTCAGAAATTATTTATTTCACAGAACACTTACAAAAAGTATTTTACTTCACTACTATCAAACCCAACCTTTGTCACGCACACACAAAAAATGTGTTTCCCCTGTCCTCTCATTGAATGGAAAAATCTTCCACTTAAATTAATCGACTCATCTCTTTATACACTTATGGAAAATTAGATTTATGTAAAATTAGATTTATGGTTATAAGCAACAGTTGTGAGCAACTTTAAATACTTCCTAATAGGATGTATACACAAAGGCAAGATAGTAAAACATACTGAAGATAACGAGATACGTTTACTCCCACAATTTAACATTCAAATAGAAATGGTTTAAATTCCTTCATTCCCAAAGACTGCCAGAGAATGAATGCTGTTGAGAGAAATGTCTAATACTGGTACTCTGGATAGCTTAAATCATACTAAACAAATAGTGACCAAGCCTTATTACCATAAGCAACAACTTTAAGTCAAAATGTTTAGAATACACTATCAAATTTATGTGCCTCATCTTTTTTGCACATTGGGGAACCCATCTTAGACGTAATCAACAACTGGCCACTCATGCAAATAGAAATAGGATGAAAATCTCATTATTCCAGCTGGCTAAGGTCATAGAGAATTTAAAAAATCTAGCAGAACTCACCACCTAAAAGAATAGCAAGAAATTATATTCCTCTTTTAATAGGAAACAATTATAGGAAATACACCTACATGTTTAGGTATAAAACACTACAGAAATGAAACATCATATAAATAAGAACGATTCTATGAAAATAAATAGATACATATTAGGTTTTTAAATTATCATTGATTGAAAACATTAGAAGATGCTGACAATGATACACAAAATAGAAACGAGAAAAGAGAAAACGGCAGAGAAGTTGCACGTGGCAGGTGGAATGGTGAGGCCCAGGAGGACGCGCAAGAACATGCCGACCAGGTCAGAAGAAAGACGCTCTCCTCCGTCCTGACAGTTTGTGTGTCCATCTTTCACGCTTTGAAGAGAACTGAAAGTTTGCATTAGGACTGAACCTGCTCTTTATTCAGGGAAAACGATAATTAATCTCAAATTACAGAGTATTGTTCTAAGCCTACAACATGAGTTCAGTTATGGAGCCGGTATTGCCATGTTCTACAGTATGTTATACTGATTATTTCCTTTTATACCTTTAAATCTAACATAAATATGCACTGTTTTATATGTCTATGCCAAAATAACATATCATTTATGATAAGTGTCCTGGGTTACACAGCTATGCAGCAGAAGGACCGACATCTGAGTTCATAACACTCTGACTAAAAAAGTTATGTCCTTAATGATACAGCTCTGTCATCTAGTTACCTATTATGACTGTCTCGGCTCACACCTTCTTAAACTTTGTTTCTATTTCTCGAAAAATTTAGGGACAGTTAAAATTGCACTTGCAGGAGCAAAGCTTTATGAGTTATTGATATGTGTCCTTAATCTGCCGATCCAAAACCTAAAATTGTAAATACATGGGTTTAGAAAACACAGTTACTCTAAATAATGTTTCATTCATTGAACCTATTTCTTCTGTCTTCTTGCTAATTGACTTCCCAGCCTTTCTTGAACAGAGAGAGTAATTTACTTTCTGAGATAGCCCTTTCTACCTTAAAAAAGTTGTTCCAATGACTGAGACTATGTTAAATTGAGTCTTTTTCCTCTGAACATCCCACATCACTGTCCTTCTTCTAAGAGTATTTTATGCACCGAACAAAGCGTTTTTCCGATTGTAACGTATTGTGTTTCTTTACCTTGATTCATGTTATGGTTTTATGGTGTTTTACACATCCTTGTCATTGCATTCATTTGTCTTGCATTGGGAGGAAGCAGGTGCAATGAACTGAACCGAGAACTTGGGCAAAGACACTTCCTGGGTCTTCAAATATCGTGCCCTGTCAAAAAAGGATGTGATTTTTGTTTCCTGTTGGAACCCGTATAGCCTATGGCTAGGAAGAGCGAGAGTTATAAGAAATGCCTGTATAGCTCAATAATGGAACACCTGGGTGGAAAGGGCATGGAGAGGGATTTGGCTCTCCTGACAAGCATGAGAGCTCACGAGATGAGAGCAGTGGTGAATTGGCAGTCTCTACACCTGTGGTGTTGAGAGGCATGAAATTAGTCCTGTATTAGGCTGGAGGGGAAGGCAGTCGGGAGCATGCACGTTCAATCACGGACCCACTTACTCTAACTCTGTCTCCTCTCCTGCCTGCATAACGCCAGCATGGCGTCTCTCTGCTGAAGATTACCAAGCTCTACTAAAGACTAAGATCTATCTATCTTTCTAAGAAGATTGCTTCTCTCTCTCTCTCTCTCTCTCTCTCTCTCTCTCTCTCTCTCCAGCTAAAGTAGACAGCCCTCAGGCACCTAAGAGAAACTGAACCTGAGCAAGGTAACTTAGCGGTCCATGTCCAGAACCTAGTTAAGCTGGGCCCGAGACCTGGCCAGTCCTGGGCCATGGCAAGAAGTGTCAGAAGTGACATGTGACAGTTTCCCATATAGCAGGCAGAATGAATTGCAGAATGAGTAGATTTGCTGTCAGGAAATCTGATTCAACTTTTTCTCCACTCCTTAGTAGATACGTGACCTTGAAACAGCGATAGCTGCTGTGAGCTGAATGATTTTCTCATTGGGTGGTTTGGAATAATTTTTAAATAAAATATTTCACATTATTGACATGAGGATTATCTCCTTTTAACATTGTTCATGTATTTTTACTGTCTAGTCATTTCTTTCTTGGCAAGATACTTGAGTGAGACGGCATATCAGATTGCAGTTGGTAGGAAGATCCTGTGATCTCACTTTAATTTGTTTCAGTTACCATTTTAACACTTGAAGGACAAACTCTCATGAAGTTCCTGGAAAGCAATTCACCCTGTCACAGCAGATGGTTCAATGACACATTTTGTTGGGGGGAGGGAAAAAAAGGCAGAAGAATTCACTCTTTTCTTTTTCTTTCTTTCTTTCTTTTTTCTTTTCTTTTTTTTTAGTTTTTTGCAGTTTTTGGCCAGGGTCAGGTTTGAACCCACCACCTCCAGTACATGGGGCCGGTGCCCTACTCCCTTGAGCCACAGGCACCACCCAGACTCACTCTTTCCTAATGATAAGGAGCATTCCAGCATTCCCCGGACAATCTTCTAACCATAAAAATTTTAAAAATGCTCTCATGGATCAATGCTCTCCAGCCTCACTTTGTCTGCTCATGGCCCAAATATATAACAAAGAATATGACAGGAAGGCCCTTCAGCCAGGAGCTGGCCTGGCTCTTAGCTCCAGATCTCCTTGTTCTCCTGCTGAGTGTAAACAGTTGCTCACAGCGCTACCATCAGGCAGGGCAGCTCTGTGAACATATGGGCCAAAACAAGACCTCCATGACCATGTGTGAGCTCAGACAATCGCAAGCACTTATCTAAATGATGAATTAACTAAACCTTTCCATTTCCTTGCTTATATGCACAAACCTCGCTTCTTTTAAGAATCTGAGTCTTGGGTGGCACCTGTGACTCAAGGAGTAGAGCACCAGCCCCATATACCAGGGGTGGTGGGTTCAAGTCCGGCCCCGGACAAAACTGCAAAAAAAAAAAAGAATCTCAGTCTCTTAAGAATCACACATTTTATGTCTGTTTCTTCCTCCCCCACCTTGATTTTTAATGTATCCAAACGTAGAATCAACCCCACTCCCAGATAGCTCGACATCCCTCCTTGAATTCTCCCTAGAATCACCTGTAACAAAATCAAGCCCTACAGTGTGTTTTTGTTCTAACAACCTCTGACAGTGAGACCGCAAATTTCTCTTGGAGTGCATTTCTCCATTGTGATAAGTCAATAAACTCAATTGTGTTTGACTATATGTTTGCTCATGATGTCACTCAATCATCTGGCATGGCAATGTTTATGTAAGATCATTTAAGATTTGAAAAAGTCAGTCAACATTAACAAAGTGTTTACCACAATAAAATTGTTATTAATCGATAAAACAGACTATAAAGCCAGGAGCTAAGATAACCAAACTCATGCATGAAAATATTCCAGGTACCATCTTTGTCTTGTCTTTTAAAGAGCCAGGATTTGTTTTTATTTGTTTGTTTACTTGTTTTTGTTTCATTTTATTTTATTTTTTAGCCTGCTCATGGGATTTTCTACTTGACTCACAATGGTTATTTATTTATTTCTGTATGTATTTATTTATTTTAGAATAATACATATAACATTTATTTGTTTCATCCACACTGGCCTGTGAACATCTTTAAAAACTATGAACTGCAGAATAAACATTGTTATTTGGGGATAATACAATTTGCAAGTTTTTTTTTTTAATTTTTAATTAAATCATAACTGTGTACATTAATGCATTTATGGGGTACAATGTGATAATTTGATATATAATGGGGAAAGCTTCCATCAAACCTGTTAACATAACCATCACCATACTTACTTATTTGTTGTGGTAAGATATTTATACTCTACTCTTAATAGTTTTAAAATATATATATTGCATTATGTGCAATAGATGATATCCCACTAAATAAATCCCCTCCCTCCTCCCGGTCTATCTGGGACTTATAGCATTTATATAGCAAAAGGGAAAATTATTATTATAGTTCAAATTTCCCTTTGGCTAAAAAGGAGAAAACTTAAGTTTTCAACTATTGATCCAGAAAATTAATCTGTTGGGCTTTGGTAGAAATTGTGTTTACATATGGAATAGTGAGAATCTAAAGGGGAATGTAAGAATAATTTATCTGAACAAGAATAAGTCACTTAAAGTGAGACAACCATTTTAGTTTAATTGAACAGTTGTTGCAAAGTGGTCAGAGGCTCCTTTGAATAGAATAAACCATTTAATGAAGCAAGGAGAGCCTTTAATATACTTCTACTTTGATTGGCTAGTAACATTTTTTAATTGCCAGATAATAATTGTATATTCATTGGTACACAGTGGTGCCTTGATACTTATAGTGTACACTGATGGGGTCAGTGTAGTAGGCATGTCTATCATCTTAAACATGTATCACTTCTTTGTGTTGAGAACATTCAATACTCTCCTTCTATCTACTTAGAACTATATATTTTTGTTAACTGTATTCATCCTACAGTGGTTGAGAATGCTAGAACTCATTCCTTCTATCTGGCCTTAATTATTTATCCTCTAATAACTTTCTCCCTATCCCTCCCTTCTCTCTCCCCTTTCCAGCGTCTAGTATGCTCTGCTGTATTTTACGAGGTCAATTTATTTTAGCTTCCACATATGAATGAGAACATATGGCATTAACTTTCTAGTCCTGCATTATTTTACTTAATAGAATGGCCTGCTTCTCTTTCTGCGTTTCTGCAAATGACAAAATTTTATTTTTTACACCTAAATATCATTCCATTGTACTGTATCTGCATTTGAGATTTTATTAGATAGCAATGCTTCCAACTTCTCTATGGAATTTGTGCATTCCAGGTAATAATTTTACATTCTTAGCTTTAAAATAATAATACTAATTTCTATCTTGGATATAAAAGCACTTATATTTTTAATATAATTCTGAGTTTATTTTTCTCTCGTCCAGAGGCAAAGACAAACAATTACTCTACAATCCAGTGCTATTGTAAGTTAATATACTATGACCCAAAGAATTAATCAAAAAGTTTTTTGAAAAACTTTGTAGGATGTACAACATTCATTTATACGCAAAATCAACTTTAGTAATTATATTCTACATGAACCATCCAGTAAGTAAATATTATTTCATAGATCAAATAAAAAATGCATGTTTTATTACTTAGAGAGCTATGATACAGCTTTCACAGTTGACACTGGTACAGAAAAAGAAGAATAACTAAAACACTGATGCTCGTCATCACAGAAAGATGCTTTCTGGTAAAGAGAAAAATCAAACAAAGTTTTAATTTCCTTATTGCAAAATTAAGAGATAGCCCAATTGCCTTCAGTCCATAACAAATGGTTTCTGCCTCTTTTTGGAAGTAGGTCCTTTCAAGAGGTAGTTAAGGTCAAATGGGATCATGAATGTGGGACTCTAATTGAGTCTGACTGGTGTTCACGTAAGAAGAGGGAGAGACTCAAAGGATGGGCAGGCACAGAGGAATGTCCACAGGGAGGCGTGACAAGGAGGTGGCTGTCTGCAAGACAGAGAGAGAGGCCTCAGGTGAAAACAGCTCTCCTTTATCCCGAATTTCCAGCCTCCAGAACTGTCAGAAATAAATTTCTGTTGTTCTGACTCCCTCCCAGCCTGTGGTGATTTTTTACGGTAGTCTTTGCAAACTAATATAGTAATTTATATGTGTAATTCCACAGAAGCATTCTATGTAGATTACATCTAATGTGTATAATTTTGTCTAATTGTGATTACATTTAACTTAGATTTACTTGAAATTTTCATTTTTTTCTCTCATTTTAATTTTCTCATTTGCCAACAATTTCATGAAGTTTAAAATTTTACAATACGCATGTTACGAGATTGCTATGAACAGTGATGAACTTGTACGCATTGCTGTCCAACACCAGCACTGTACTTCTGAAAGGAATTGATTTTATGAGTTATCTAGATAGTAGACACTTTTCGAAGTGGAGAAACTTAAATGCTGCGTGTAAAAAATTGCCCAGAGAATAGCTTAAGAATGAATATATATTCATATGTACCTCTATGTAATTTTGCCTTTGGTCCCCAAGAAGTGCATGAAGAATTTTTAAAACAAATCAATAACCTGCCATATTCCCATAAACATAATCTTTGCCATTTCCGAATGCCTCAGCATTTGATTTGCTCTAGGCTAACTGTGCCAGGTAGAATCTCAGAAAATATAGGAAATAAGCAAGTTAGCAGAGTTAAGTACAACGAGAATGTTTCAGAGAAATTTAGTTCCTCGAGGAGCAAGTATTTTATTCAATAAATGTGCAATATATGTAAAACAAGGAGGCTGCCGGGCACAGTCATGCCTGGTCCACTGTCCTGTCATTTTTATGGAGGCAAAGATATGCTCAGATGAGTCAAGTGTGGCAGCTCTGTTTGTAACATATACAGTGTAAATTTAAAATAAATAGCTGTAGGTGGCTTTACAGTATACTTTCCAATTATTTTCTAACCACTTCTTCAAATTCTTATGACTCCATAAAAATAAGGTGATGAGATCTTAGGGCTCAGTACGAAAATATGCCATGTGCACCCCCAGAAATGGATGCCTGTGTGTAGGTGTGTGGGTGCACCCACATAAATAGATGGGTGTGTATTGTCATCTGGTAGCTATTTGGTTATACAAAGAGTATTTCCAGAAATTAAAGACATTTTCACCCTTAAAGACAGTGCGATTACAACTGTGAATTACATAGAAATAGTTTCAATTCACTGTAAGAGAAAACAATGAGAAGAAGGGTGGCAATAGAGGCATACGAGCACAGAAAATCATGTTATATAAAGCAAGATTTTCTTTTTTATTATGAAAAGGAGCTGCCCAAGTATGATGATACATGAGAGGCAAGACCATTAATGTCTATAAATTCTAATACTCAAATGATGGGAGACTCAAGCATATTTGCACTACACTGAATAACCTAAGGGCAAAATGAGATGTTAGAAAAAAGAAGGTTTAGAAAATGAAAAGATGCTATTGCTTTAAAAAAAATAATTATACAACATGTTCCTCACTTCCATAGGGAAGTATTTCTGTCTTGCATGTAATCTTGGTGTAAGGATTGTGCACTTTAATTTTTAGACTTGAAAAGGAGAAAATATCTTTACACAAAGATCTGATTTACAAACTGTGAGAGGCTCTAGTGAAGAATTGAAGATTTATTATCATCTTCCAGTGCCTGAGAGGATACAAGGAAGTGAAAAGGGAGATTGTCTGTAACAAGGCATCGGAGGTCTCTCGTATGATTATATTTAGTTACCCTTGCTTGTTGGGAAAGAGAAGTGTTTCTCCAACAAAGAGAGAATATTCTACAGTGTATTTGTTTACATTCTTCCCTGAGAATTGATTTAAAGCCATTTTTGGTACCCTGGCCAGCATCCACCCTTGCTGGGTATGGATTCCACTGGGGCGGCTTTTCCATTGTAAAGGTGCTGGGGCGTGTTGAATCACCTGGAGAGGAACGTTCTCTTTCTCTCAAAACTGTGTTTCAGTTCTTGGTAATCAACTGATCAATCTGCCTCGATCAGTAGACCAAATCATTGTTCATTGTCTTTTGCAGTTTTATTAATCACTGCTCCTCAAATCTGACTGAGGCCCAGCTCTCTGCTTTGTTAGTCTTGATCTCGGTTGTGGGATGGACGGTTCAAATGAAATGCCTCCATGATGGGAGGGAAAACAAACCTCCTCTTTCTAGAACCTTCCCTGTGCCAGATCTAGAAGGCTAAGGTTGTGCCCCAAGATGTAAACAGAATGGCGAAGAGTAGATGTGAACAAAAGTTAATGAACAAAAACAGGATATTATGCTGAGAAAATATAGCTTAAATATCCTCTACATCTTTTGTATTTACCAGGATGGAGTCGAAGTACATTTTTTTAGTAAAGTATCACAAGAATGGAAAAGCCAGTATTCAATACACTCAACAATAATATGAAACCAATTGAACAAAATAAAAATAACTACATGCCCAGAGAGAGAAAAACACAAGTAAATTCCAGTTGGTGTGGGGCAGGGAAGAGAAGGGAAACAGGAGGAGAGAGGTAAGCTCTTACCTACCATGCGCTGTGTAAAGGTTTATAGCACACTCCTTAAGTGAAGGGCTCAACTAGAACTTGAGCTTTCTATCCTTTTTTGCTCTGTCAAATTTTAGTTTACTATGTTTACGTTTATACCTGTATCATTAACTTGGTACACACGTGGAGTGTATTTTTATTTTTGGCTCTAACTCTTTGTAAGAGTTGTTCTATATTTTGGTTTATACATACTGCTAGTGTGCTTATATATTTCACAGATTTTTTTTTTTCTCTAGGGAGCTTTCAATTCCAAATTTGGTCATCACAGATGAAGGAGATTGCAAAACATTCCACTCAGTTGTTTTAACCTTCCTCCCACAGCTTTTGGATAAATAAGGTCATTTAATGAAAAAACATCCTTTAAGTTCATGCTCACCATTCTTAACTGTCCCTTATCTCTGGGACTTGACTACTTATGCCTTCTCCACTTGCCTGTCTCAATGTTGTCACAACTTTTTTTCATAATATTTGTGAGGTTTGCCTAATTTTTATTCCCGGCAGGAGAAATGACGGTGTGGTATACTCACAAGTATACTTTGTCAGATTCACTTTTAAGATTAAGTCACAACTGACATTAGAAATTATCTTTTCTAAGGTCTGTAAAATCAATTTTATCTAAAATTTTTTTTCAAAAACCTAGATTTTCCTCCATATGATTTTAAAGTATGCTTAGCATTTGCTATGTAAGAGTTTCTTCTATTTATCTGCATGTTTTATTAAAATATTGAACCATGGAATAGTGAATATTTACTGCATTGTAACAGCCTGCTCCAAACTTTTCTTCACCGTGAAGTCTAAGTGTTTGATTTTTCTAAGAGTTGTTTTAAAGGCTCATTTTCCAGAAGCATTCAATCAACAGGAGTCGAGAGTATTTTAAAAATGAGCTCCTCTTATCTTGACACATAGATTTGGAATATCTTACCTCGACATAATCTTTCATGTTAATGTTTTTGATTACATCTGGATGGAGACTGTATTTATCCCCCAAATCTACTGCCTCATATTCTCTGCAGCAAATGAAACAGCATATGTTAAAGCAATGAGGCATGGGCACCCTCTGGGCTTTCGTATGCCAGGATAAAGAAAACGAATGTTGATGCCAAAAATAAAAAAAAAGCATATTAAAAATTCAGACATTTTGGAATAGCAATTCTCTCTTATTCAGGATTTAAAGTTACATTTTGTGTGGTTTATGAAGTCAGACTGAAATAATGAGTGTGGTTTTCTCTGGATTTTTGATGAAAAAAAAATACGTGTACTACTGTGTTAGAACTTGCTTTTCTTTTATTTACACATTTACTTACTCTACACCTAATTTGAATGCTCAATCAATGCCAGATATGGAAACAGTGTAATATTTGATTAATAATACTGATACATTTAAGATTCAACAGATCAAATTATTCAACACTTTATTTTAAATTACTTTTTAAAGTGCAATAAAATTAATGTTTTGGCATTTGCTTTGTTTTTCATATGTGTTAATGTTAAGTGATTATTTGAAAATTACTATTGGTATACAAATTGTCGGAGGCAAAAACTTGGGGACAAATTTAACATACACATGTATATATAATAACGGATTCAGTACTAAAGAGATTACTGGTAGTTAGATAATTTCTGTGGTGATTAGATAATAGTATAAATGAAACATTTGCAACAATAATTATTGAAGCTTTAATTAATATGCCATGTAAACAATGTCTCTGATAATTAAATAAAAATATTAAGGATAATGTAATATATTTGTCATGAAAAACTTAGCACGTTTATTTGTTCCTGTAGGAAAAAATTACAAAACTATACTATTTGCATTGATAGACTTAAGAGAAGGAAATTAATAAAGGAAATACAATAATTCTCTAAGAATTTTTTAAAAGACATATTGGAACCTTTTGGCAAACTGTGATTGGGAGAGCAATCAGTTTTGACAAGTTGTCATCAATTTTTTCACTTACAAAATGATCTCGTCCAATTTTCTCTTCCATGACAATTTCTAAAATTCCTTTGTCCTATGGAATAATTCTCTATTTTCATATGAGTAAGTCAGACTAATTTGAGAATATGATCTATGTTATAGGAATGCCAGTGATAAAAAATTTAAGGATCAAAACATTTTTTAGTACAATGAAAATCTAAATATTTTAGTTATTTTCATCAAGAGACAGAAATTAGACCATTATCCAGAAATGAAATGAATGTACATAGAAAATACATTTTAAGCAGTATTTAAGCCATATCAGATTCCTGAGAGTTAGAGTAACTTTGGAAGTTTCTTTGCAGTTGCAAGTTTAGAAATGCCTTTTAATGGTAGTGCATTTGAATGCTATTTTTTGATGCTGCTCATTCAGTTTTCTCTCTTCATGTCCACTTTAAAATAGGTTTTATTGTCCTTATCTTTATATTCATATATGTAATATTTTCTTGATTATTTAAATAATAATTCTGTAAGGTATAAATCCCCTACATTTTTAGAAATAATAATTAAAATAAAGCAAAAATATGACTCTTTTCCTAAATAAATTACATAGAAGTAATTGACTTTCCTTTTTTGACCAAGCAAATAATAGTTCAATCATATATTTATAGACAGGGTCTTGCTCTGTTGCCCAGGCTGGAGTGCAGGAAGTGGTGCCGTCACAGCTTATTGCCAACCTCAAATTCGTGGGTTTAAGAAAAACTCCTGTGTCGGCCCCTGGAGGAGCTAAAACTGTAAGTTCATACCACCATATCCAGCTCTATCTATCTGTCTGTCTGTCTGTCTGTCCATCCATCCATCCATCTATCCATCCATCTAATTAATCTATCAACCTATCTATCTATCATCTATCTATGAATCATTTATATGTCTGTCTCTGTCTGTCTGTCTGTCTATCTGTCCATCCAGCCATCCATCTATCCATACATCTAATTAATCTATCAACCTATCTATCTATCATCTATCTATGAATCATTTATATGTCTATCTCTGTCTGTCTGTCTGTATCTGTCCGTCCGTCTGTCCATCCATCCATCCATCCATCCATCCATCCATCCATCTATCCATCCATCCATCTAACTAGTCTATCAATCTATCTATCTATCATCTATCTATGAATCATTTATATGTCTGTCTCTGTCTGTCTGTCTGTCTATCTGTCCATCCATCCATCCATCCATCCATCCATCCATCCATCCATCCAACTATCTATCAATCTATCTATCTATCATCTATCTATGAATCATTTATATGTCTGTCTCTGTCTGTCTGTCTATCTATTATCTATCTATCTATCCATCCATCCATCAGCCCATCTATTTTGTAGAGATGACGTCTCTCCTAGTTGTCCTGTCTGGTCTCAAGCAATCCTTCTGTGTTAGCGACTCAGAGTGCTTGGATTACAGTCCCGAGCTGCCACACCCTTCAGCATGATTGATTTAAATCTGAATTTGGGGTTAGATAATTTCATATACAATATATTTTAATATTGTTAAAGAGAAAGTATATATGTATTTTACTCTTCTCATTAAATGTTTATAAATTTTTAGGCTGGGCACAGTGGCTCCACCTATAATCCCAGTACTCTGGGAGTCTGAGGCGGGTAGATGACCTGAACTCACCGGTTCGAGACCAGCCTGAGCTAGAGTGAGACCCTGTCCCTAAAGACAGCTGGGCTTTTAGGCAGGTGCCTATAATCCCAGTTTATTGGGAGGCTGAGGCAAGAGAATAGCTTGAGCCCAAGAGTCTGAGAGTGCTGTGAGCTGTGACACTACAGCACTCTTTCAAGGGGCGACAGGGAAAGACTCTGTCTCAAAAAAGTAAATAAATAAGTTTAAAAATTGTTCTAAGTATTTTTATACATACATCATGTGAACTGTGCTAAACTTTAATATATAAGATTATTGACAATAATTAAGGTATATTTTCTTGGCTTTTCATTTTGCAAGACCATGTTATTTTCTACTAAAAATAATGAGGGTTTACTTCCTCATGCTCAAGGGGATCTGTTTTAGCAAAGCTTTATGTTTCATAGAGAATTTTCCTATTTTTCCTATCCACTTAATCATCATTAGCACATTCAATAAGATTGCATTCGATCTGCTTAGATCCATAAATCTGGCAGAAATTTACAAGTTAATAACTTTGTTATAATCTCTGATGCCAAGTCTGGCTCATTCATATGACTATTGTGCTACTGACTTGTACACTTTATATCTAAGCAACTCATTTATGCTTCATCTTAATGGCAAATAACATTTTCAGCTGCTGTTGTTCTTCATTTTTCTTCCTATTTATGGCTTCTTAAGAAAAAAATAGTGCAAGGTAAGTTCAACCACTGAAACAAATTCAAAAAGGTACATGTTCCTGTACTGAATTTTAACTTGTATAGCTTGTAACTATTTCAGGTTACATATAGGGAATTAATTTATTATTATGTATATTTTTTTGTACAGAAATTACTTTCCCAATATCTGTTATCGAAAATAACTGTATTACCTTGTATTTAAATTATCCATTTACTCTTAAAATTAATATTTCTTTCAGATTTATACCTTAAAGATCACAAAATGCCCATGGTTTTACAATCTGACACCTAGCTTTTCAGCCTCATCTCACCCATGCTTTGCTCTGATCATTACAAATACTTTCAGTACTTTAAGCAAGCTCTATCCTTCACTAGATTTCATCTCTTACATTCCAATATTCTTCTCCCCTGCCACAAAACTCCTTTACCATGTGTATGTTGCAGTTTAAATATCATTCTCCGATCCTTTCCAGATCAACAAACACCTTCCCCTATTACTGTCCAGGTAAATTAATTGAAATCTCATTGTTTAGAATTTTGTAATCATACAGGCAATAAAGTACCTTTCCCATCTCTTTATATTGTTTTATTTACTTGTCTTTCTAACTAGCACAAAAACCTCTGAAGAGAAGACACCATGTCATACAGAACAGCATAATAAAGATATAAAATATGCAATATAGACAAAGAAAATGTTTTACCAGTAGCTCTGTGCACATGTGCGCATGTCTGTGGAAATCCAAGGTCTATCCATGGAGTGCATCGTATTTCCTCAGTAATACGAATTAAACGTTCGCAAGTGGTCAATGAACAAAAGTTTTGCAGACCAAAACTATAGTTGTTTTACTGCAATATTTTCATCAGTAATCCATCTTTATGCTGTGGATGTTTGCGATTGGGGAATGCAACTTTTTCTCCATAAGTACTGGCAAATTTTTCACTTCTAGAAATGTACAAGAAAGTAAGAAATTGATCCGAGTCCTATTGTTGTTAACCATAGTCAGCAAAATATGCAATGAACCCCTTGATTTGTTTTGGTCCTGAATGCATTCTTCCTTTCTAATAGCAGTTTTATATTATTGAAAATTAATAAGAGAGTAGATTTTAAGAATTCCTACTACATAAAAAATATAAAGATGTGTGGTAATTCGTGATATAACTAGAGAATTAAAATGTCCAAGATGTCCTGCCATAATAAAACAGTTTTAACTTGACTTGAGTTGAATAAACATTTCATCAGGTGAAAAAAAAAAACAAAAAGATGTCCGGTAATTCCCGTTTTTAAGTTCTATTTAGCCACTCCACAATGTACACACATTTCAAGACATTGTGTGGCACACAATAAAATTTGCATTTTCCAATTAGAATAATTTGCAGAGAGGAGGAGTCCCATTGTTTTTGAGTATTTCAGTGTAAATTCCCAAGTTCACACTGCTCCTTATGCTTTACTTTCAGAATGTAAAATCCTGGCCTATTAAAATGAGGATCTAATAAAAATATTTTGCTTCATCTTAGTTATAATCTTGTTATTTAATTGAATATGTGGTTTTAATTTCAAAATGATGGTTTTGGTGTTTTCTCCTGGAGATGTTAAAAACACATCCAATTCTTACATACAAAGTCTTGCAAATATTTTCAGACAGCCATTCAAGGTCTCCAGTGTCTTTTTTCGCCAACCAAAATCTCTTTAGACTCTTCTATGTTCTTTTAATGTAAGTATTTTGCATCATTTCAAATCATAATCATTCTCCTCTGGATGTGGTCCTGTGTCTCTAAGTACCTCTTAAAAATGCAGTTCTCTGAACAAGCATAAGTGGAACACTTCAGCTCTCATCTGAATTGGTGTAGAAATGGCTCTTCTCCGCCAGCTGCAACCCATCCTCTCATTCTGCATTTCCACTGAAGATGTTCCTGGTAGCACCATTAGTGCCACCATCAAATAGAAAAACTCAAGGATTTCCACTCCATTGAAACAAAAGCACATTCCCTCAGTTTCCTGTCACAAATGATCAAGTTATTCCTTCTTGAATTTTTTCTTATTATTCCCTCTATGCCCCTCTCTTGGATCTTCTTACCACTGCAATATCTTTGTTCTTTCCTTCCCTGATTTCTGTTTCTTCTCTAGCCCTCTATAAAATGATACCTTTCAACATTAATCTCGTCTCTTCTTTGGTCATGACGTACACTCTCCTGAATCACAAAGAAAATTCAACCCTGTCATCAATTTCAATTTATCACCTGCAATATCTTTCTGCACCAGTCCCTTAAACTCATATTTGCTAACAACTTATCACTTATTTTCTAGTAACCCTTATTGTTCAGCAATATAAAATCATGCATGGTTTTCCCTCTGAAGAACTGTCATTTAATTCAAAACAGAAGAATATGTGTAGAATTAGGGCAGAAAGAAGGACCTTGTGCTCTTTGAGGTCAGAATTGAATGGTAAAGAGAAGGACGATTTTGCTTGTTCCAGACAAAACATGTAAGCAAATGTAAGTCATTTTAAATATAATCTGGAATAAAATACTGAGGTTTGCTATGTGGTCCAGAAAACCTGAAAGACTCAAGAAAGACAAGACCTAGGATCATAGTTTCCTTCTAGGGTGGGAGCAACTCGTCACGCGGAGAAGTTAGCTCCGTCAGCCACTGACTGAATACCCTCCAGTCCTGGGTGATTTCTGCTTCGGGTAGTTCATTTCTATAATGGTTCACTTGAACTCTTTTTTCATTTAATTTCATTTTAAACCCTCTCAAAATCATAATGTTTGCCAATATATTTTCAAATTGTATGTTGTTGTAATATGATTTTTCAAGAGTTCTTTCTTGAAGCACGAGCACAACCTCTATGTAGTATATTTACATATATCGTATTATATACCTACGGATTTGTTTATCTTTATAAATGTATTTTGCTACAAATGAGGTGCTCCCACTTTTGCTTAATTGCTCAGATTTCCATCTGATTATGCAAAGATTTATTATACATGTGACTACAATCTTTCCTGAAATATCTTATAGAATAAGAGCCTTCTTCAGTATGGGTGAAGTAGCTATGCTTTGCAATCCTAGAAGGCATTGGTGCCTGGGTGTCTGAACTATGTCAGGACACGGTTTGACCTGTTGTTAGTTTTTCTATTCATGGCTGTTGTCCAAAGGGAAATAATGCTAATAATATTATAGACTCCTAAAGTTAAACCTTTTCTTTTTCCAGGTTTTGAATTTCCAGCATCTATAGGCCAATTTCAATCTTCTTCCTATATTTTTTCCTGAGCAAACATCAGCCAAATTGTGGCTTATGTTTCATATGATCATGGTGGAAAGAAACAGGGAAGTTTAAATATAGACTAAACTAGAATTCAAGAAGATAAAAAGGTAACATTTACAATACAATCCCATAACATACTGGAAATGATTTAATTATGGAGGATAATCTAGTTTATCTTTGACTACAGAAACAATCTTAGATAAGATTCAGATATAAGTCTCACTCCCTACTCACATCAATACAGTTGATACAGAAGATAGAATAAGGCTATTAGGATTAGTACACACAGCCTGTTATTTGTGTTAAAAGTTACTATTAGATTTTATTATGAATAAAAAATAGAGAATAAAAACTAACTAGAAATACACAGTTTAGATACAAGATCAATTGGATATTTGGATTTATTTTTGCTTCCCCAAAGACTCCAATAAAATGAAAATGAACTGACAAAAAGAACAAAAATTATAAAATGAAAATTTAGGACTTATGTATTTATATCATCTGCAAGTGCAAAAATCAGTTGAAAGACTTAGGAATGCCATTTGCTTATCAAACTCTTTCTTTTTGTCCATTCTGTAGTTTCAATTAAAAAAAAAAAGTTTGAGGTTTATTGATTTGGTTAGTTTTTTATTTTTTTTAAATGACTTAGTACACAGTGGGGAGTGGGAGAAGGGGGGTACAAAAGAAGGAAGGAGGGAAGGGGTAGGGAAAAGGAAGAGCAGAGAGAGGGAAGAAGGGAGGGGTAGGGCGTCATGGTGGGTGACCCTTTGGGGGATGGTACAAAATTATAAGAGCGAATTTACCTAACAAATGCAATCAAGGTAACCTGGTTCTTTGTACTGTCAGTGAATCCCCAAAAATAAATAAATAAATAAAGAAAAGACTAATCCTGCTATAAATTTTGTTCATTTAAAAAAAGAGATCAACTGAACTAAAGATATCAAAGCCCCCCCCCCCTTTTTTGGCAGTTTTTGGCTGGGGCTGGGTTTGAACCTGCCACCTCTGGCATATAGGGCCAGCACCCTACTCCTTTAAGTCACAGGTGCCGCCTGATACCAAAGCCCTTTTACATTTTTTTGTTTTCTGTCAGAATGACAATTTCTGTTGGATCCAGGCACTCTAAAACTTGTACGTGTTGTTTTTCTTTTTCTTTCTTTTTTCTTTTATTTCATTTATTTTTATTGTTGGTGATTCATTGAGGGTACAAAGAGCCAGGTTACATAGATTCCATTTGTTAGGTAAAATCTCTCTTATAATTGCAACCCATCTCCAAGAGGTGTGCCACAGTCTATGACCTGCCACTTGCCTCCCTTCTTCCCTCTCTGCACCTCATTTCCCCCACCCCTCACCATGTACTAAGTCATCAATTGTCCTTATATCAGAATTGACTACATAGGATTCTTGCTTCTCCATTCTTGTGATGCTTTACTAACAATAATGTGTTCCATTTCCATCCAGTATAATACAAAAGATGTAAAGTCTCCATCTTTTTAATGGCTGAATAGTATTCCATGGTATATGTATACCACAGCTTGTTGATCCATTCTTGGATTGGTGGGCATTTAGGCTGTTTCCACATTTCGGTGATTGTAAATTGAGCTGTGATAACAGTATAGGGCAAATGTCCTTATGATAAGATGATTTTTTCTTCAGGGTAGATTCCCAGTAATGGAATTGCAGGATCAAATGAGAGGTCTCGTTTAAGTTCTCTGAGGATTCTCCATACTTCCTTTTGAAAAGGTTGTATTGGATTACAGTCCCATTTTTATTGTTTGCAATCTGTCCTGTAAAACTAATTTTGTTTCTGAACATGACCATACTCAAGCCACTGCAGTGTGTAAGCGCTTGGCAGGCATTGTTTTTATCGACTCTCATAACAAAGAACTTGAACAGGAGAATTATTCTTTGCATTTACAATCAGAGACGTTTTAACGTGCAGAAGTGCAGTAACTTAAAAGTGGTGACACAGGCCATTGTCAGTCAATCTGATTTCATTTTTTTTTCTACTACCTTCTGGCATTGTTTTGCAAGGTAATCAATTTTATCAATCAGGAAACATGGGCACAGACCACACTTACAGAAATGTAATCTTATAAAATATAATTTAGCTTCATAAAAGATCAATGAAATAATTCTTAAGTGTATTTGCATTATGCATATTCCACTTCGTGCTACTAATCTCATGGCTCAATCTTCCCTGCACATGCCAGCTGTTTCAGGGCACCAGGATCTCATTCAAGTTGACCAGTGACTGATTTTCCCCAAGAAGCTAGGAAGCTCAAACCCCAAAAGACTGAATTAAGCCTCCTGAGGATATTGGTGGGGCTAAAATGATTAAGAAGAAATCACAGTTACAAAAAATGTAAACCACTAAAACCATATTTGGAACCATTCTATGTTTTTTGAATATGTGACAATAGTGGAGTTTCTGATATTATGCTTCTCTTAAAGAATACGAATAGATTTATACTATCAGAAGCTGAACATTGCTTTCATTCCTATGGTACCATCATCCCTATTTCTTCGAATATATCCTTTAATAATTGAAAAATACATATGCAAGACTAAAACACACACTCCAAAATATACTTTACTTATTGTCAGAACATTCTTTCTAAAAATAACAAAATTTAGGGTAGCCCAAGCACAGCACGGAACAGGTGCAACTCAAAGACGCAGTGTGGGCTTCGAGCAGAGCATCAGAGAGGAACCGACCCACTGGGGTGTCTCCGAGTTCCCAGATGTGCTCGTTGTAAAGAACATGCCCCAGAAAACATTGTTTTCTATCTTGCAGGCCTAAAACACAGGTGTCTTTGCATATCTAGAATATAGATGTTTTATGCTTCTGTATATATTTATGTGCTTGCCTCGCCAAACTTGCAGCTATACAAAACATGCTAACAGGTATTTTATTGGTATTTCTTGTTAGCTGTAGTTCTGTTAAAAACTTATGTTGACATGAGATAGATAGAATCAAAATACTCCAAATATATATTGCTTATAAAACAGGAAATAAATTATACAAACTGACATTGTATTCAAAATAGTATATATACATGGGGTATGGGTGTACGTGTGTGTGTGCGTGTGTGTATGTGAGTGTACCTAAAGCCCCAAGGATGCCTTCACAGTAAGAGTGTGTGTGTACATAAATAAATGTTAAAAACTCTGAGGATGCCCTCATATAAGGCTAGTCTAAAAGGTAGGGAGCAAGAACTAGCTCAAATGTATCACCTTGAATGATAATGGAGTCCTAATCTGAAGTTTTACTAAGCCTTCTGGATATTTAAGATATGCTAGAAAATCTCTCTACAGTAGACCTTATTCTCTTTTTCTGACTCTCTTACACAAAACCTTTCCTGAAGGAAAAAAATGTTGTTGTTTTTTTTTAATATTATATTGCCAACAATGCTTACAGAAAAAATATAAGGAGAAAAAAACTCTCATCAAAATGCACCTGCAAGAGGAAATTTTTTTTCCAGAATGGCATTTTCTCCTTTTTAAACATCCATCTTGCCCTTTATAGAAACCAGCAGCAAGTTATATTTAAATATATTAAATATCTTGTACAGTCTTTGGAGACTTTACTTATAGATAGGAAATAAATATTTATTAATACAAAGAAGTGCTCTGGAAATGTTTGAAAATGTGCGCTGCTGTGAAACATCAATGCATAAAGTGAGGCCAGCATATAAACATATGAGAATAAAAATAGAGGCTTATTTATAATTCATAATAATATACAATTTAAGTCAAAAACCCCCAAACATACAAACCATTAATATCACTGCAGAAGCTGATTTTTGTCCTCTTGTAGTTAATAGTCCCCCTTGTAATGCAAGTACTATTTTGATACCCACCTTTATGAAGTAGAATTACTTGCCTTTGAACATACATAATATTAATAAAATAATGTGCACGTTCTTTCTTGTTTCTGGATTCTCTTGCTTAACATTATGTTGATTAGACCTACCTATGTGTAGGATACATTTTATGTATCCATAGTTCATCATTTTTCATTATAGTACAAAATTTCATTATTTCAGTATCCCCGAAAGTGTATGTTTTAAAATTTCTTTTCTTTGACTTCTTCTTTTAGCTATGACCTCCACTCATGACCCAAATAGAAATGATTATTGTGATTATCACAGTTTTTTTAAAACAAAAATGTTATATGATACTTTAGCATTAAGGTTTATCTGTGTTTTTGGATATTATACTGAATTTTAACATTGTTCTACTCCATTTAGTTTTAGCTGGAAAATTCCAGTATGAACAGTGATATATAAATATCAGTAAATTTATATTCTGCTTTCACAAAGGCAATCAAATATCATGCCCTATAATTTGTTAATTGCAGTTTATAATGAATAAACTTTAAAAAAAATATTACATTCTTGAAATAAACTTCATTGGCAATGATATATTATTTGTTTTATATATACTGATATGATTATTTCCCTTAGAAATTTTGGGTTGAAATTTATATAAATGTGGACTTATAGTTTTCTATGATGTAATTTTTGGCATATTTTGCTATAAATATCATATCTCTCTTACAAAGTAAGTGGGAAACTCTTTGGTCTTTAGTCTCCGAGAAATTGTATTTAAGTTTAAAAATCATTTTTCATTTCAGATTGTAAATGAAACCTGCACATTGTACCCCTTGATTGCACTAATGTACACAGCCATGATTTAATAATAAAAAAAGAGAGAGAGAAAAAAAATCATTTTTTCACTAAAAGTTTCGATTAATTCATTGGTGATTTCATTTGACATAGAATTCTTTGAAGAGAATGAAAAAACTATTAAGTCAATGTATGTTATATAAACATACATATGCTAATCATAATCCATACATTTTTCATTTTCATTGGGTTTAGGCATTTTCCATTCAATTTATTTCCTATTTGCTTTGTTTATTCTTTTTAACATTTTATTTCTCATTCAAAATACTTCCTTATGAAGAACCACATGTTTTAATTATCTCATTTATGTTTTTTATCATCTTAATTTTGGCTATAGTAAGCAGAAAAAATCCGCTTTCTCTTCTTGCAGGATGTTCTCATCTTAATCCCAGGAACCTGTGAGCATCTTACCTCCCTTGGCAAAGAGACTTTGAAGATGGGGTGAGGTTGGGAGAGCGCTGTGAATGCTCTAGTTTGGCTCAATCTAATCTAGTGATGGTGGGCCAGAAATGAATGTTTCAGAGAGAAATGACCTGAGAAACATTTCATCCACACTTATAAATACTGCAGATGGAAGAAGATACATATTTATGTATTGAACTTTAGAAGAGGTAAACTGCTCTCATCCTATAGTCAGCAAAGATTTGGGGATCTTTGTTCTACAATGGTAACTAATTGAATTACACCAACATCCCATATGAGTAGGATAAAAGTTATTTCTTAAAACCTCCGGAAACTGTGACAATCTGCTAATAATTTGATTTTGTCCAATGAGATCTGTTTCAGACTTCTGTGCTACAAAATGGTAAGATCATATGCTGCTCTACGATACTGTATATGATAATTTGTTTTGTTTTGTTTTGTTTTTTTGCAGTTTTTGGCCAGGGCTGGGTTTGAAACCATCACCTCCGGCATATGGGGCTGGCTACTCTTTTCAGCCATAGGCGCCGCCCATGTATATGATATTTTGTTATAGCTGCAATAAAAGAGTGATACACAAACTTAATTATTTTTAATTTAAATCCAGAAATTATAATACACATTATTTGCTTAATGTATTCTACTTAATAATCTTATTGCTTCTAGAAATAGTCAATAGCTAGGCATTTAAAAAAGTTTATGTCATTGTACCTTGCATACTAATTTTAACACATATTAATTTTATACATTTTATGTTAATCACCACAAGATATTACCGATCATTGATACATGTCTGTTCTTTAATCTGATATTAGTTACAGATTTTCTTCTTAGTTACAGATTTCAGTATGAACACTCCATCAGTATTTTTTCCAGTGAAGATCCTCCATATTGTTTTCTGTAATGACTGTATTAATTCGCATTCCCACTAACAGTGCACAGGGTATGATGTTTTGCACATCCTTGCCAAATAAATCACCAAGGAAAAATCAAATGGCCCCATAAAAGTGGGCAAAAGACATGAACAGAAACCTTTTAAAGGAAAATAGTCTAAAGACCAACAAACACATTAAAAAATGCTCAACATCTCTAATCATTTGGGAAATACAAATCAAACTCACAATGAGCAATCACTTAACCCCAGTGAGAATGGGTATTCTAAAACAGCCATTGGCATAGCGTTGGCCTGAATTTGGAGAGAAAGGAAACTAACACACTGTTGGTGGGACTACAAACTAGTACACCTCTATGGAAAGTAGAATGAAGATATCTCGAAGAACTAAAAGTAGACCTACCATTAGATCCAACAATTTCACTACTAGGTGGAAAAGGTACATTTTATCATAAAGGCACCTGCAGCCTAACCTTTATAAACAGCACAATTCACAATTGCAAGGATGTGGGATCCACTCAAGTACCCAGAAATGTAAGAGTGGATTAATAAAATGTGATATATGCATACTATTGATTACTACTCATTCATCAAAAAATCGGTGACT
This sequence comes from Perodicticus potto, assembly GCA_963574655.1. NCBI lineage: Eukaryota > Metazoa > Chordata > Mammalia > Primates > Lorisidae > Perodicticus > Perodicticus potto. The sequence goes on along the minus strand of CAUYRH010086489.1, from coordinate 53,301 downwards.
AGTATCTTTTGGGAAAACTTGGATGAACCTGGAAACCATTCTTCTAACTGAAGTATCACAAGAATGGAAAAGCAAACATCACATGTTCTCAGTACTTGGTTGGAATTAGTTCACCAACACCCGATGTGCACATTGAAGACCCAATGAGGAGGGAGGAAGGGTTGGGTTAATTCACGTCTAATCACATGGAAGACCCAGTGAGGAGGGAGGAAGGGTTGGGTTAATTCACATCTAATCACATGGACGACCCAATGAGGAGGGAGGAAGGGTTGGGTTAATTCACGTCTAATGGGCATAATGTACACATTCAGGGTGAAGGCCACACTTATAACTTTGGCCTGGAATGGACAAAACAAACTATGTAACCAAAATGTGTGTACCATGTAATATTCTGAAATAAAATAAAAAGTAGTTGAAGCTGTATGACAGTCTTGAGAATAAAATTCTTTAAAAATAGCATTACCATAATTAAATATCTTCATAATTAATGAGACAAAATTGATACTTTTATTTACTTGAAATTAACCATACTAATTAATTTGAAAGCTACATTACTTTATATTAATTTATCAGAATTAACTTCATATTAAAGCTGATATTTTTCTATATTATTTTCGGTATATAAGCATAAAGTTTATTTCATGGTTATAGTTGATACAGATATTATTATAATGTTTTAGATTAAGTCTTAAATGAATGATTCTAAGAGCATAAAACTTGCACATTTACTAGGAAATGCTATACATATACTATTATTTGGGGGATTGTAAATAGTACTGTTTAGGGAATAGAAAATTAATTGTTATTAATAAACTCTGTTGAACAAAATCAATCTATTGACCACTGTAGAGTACAATTACAGACATCTTTTAAAATGTAGTTTTTATCATCTTAATATTATGAAATGCTTTGAAATCATGAAACATGATACAATTATGAAATGAGGGTGAAAAAGAATTAAATGCTTTTGAAATCATTTATATTTGAGATATATAATATAAGTTTTATGAAGACTCAGTAAAAATGAAATGCCAAATAAAACTTCTAAGCACTCATTCATTGGGAGGTAACGAAACTGAAAAAAGTAATTTATTTTTAATATTAACATAGGTTAAATATTCAAATAAGAGAACCTTAAAACATGACAAAATTCTGCAGGGGAATACTGCGGGAAGCATTTGATGTTATGAAGAGTGAATCTTGTTATGCATTATTGGATGAGTCGTTTTGAAGGACAGCCTCAGTAGGAAAGATTCTCTTGCTAAAAGAAGGGTTCAGGTGAAATCTCTCAACAGTCCTGCCGTGCACACAGAATGTAGAGACAGCTGGGCTTCACAGGAAAAGAGCGCTCAGAGTCAGAAATGGCAGGATGGGACAATCAAAACAGAATAGATTTCTAGATTTCTAGGGGTAAGCAGTCATCCTTTAGTTGAGAAATTTGGATAAAAATAACTACCCTTTTAAAATTAACTGAAAATATTTTTGAATGAATTAGAATGACCGATTCAGTCAATGAGAAATACAAGGCAGTAAAGTCTTTTCAGAATTTCACAAAATGTGGATTATAAGGGAAAAGATTGATCAAGAAAATGGCAGACCAGGGTGGCGCCTGTGGCTCAGTGAGTAGAGCACTGGCCCCATATACCAAGGGTGGTCGGTTCAAACCCAGCCCCGGACAAACTGCAACAAAAATATAGTCAGGTGTTGTGGTGGGCACCTATAGTCCCAGCTACTCGGGAGGCTGAGGCAAGAGAATCACCTAAGCCCAAGAACTGGAGGTTGCTGTGAACTGTGACGCCACAGCACTCTACCGAGGGTGACAAAGTGAGACTCTGTCTCTAGAAAAAAAATAATAATAAGAAGAAGAAAATGGCAGACCAGTGGTAGAATTTCAAATCACAGACAACTGGAGCTACTTAATATAATCATCTCTGTAAAATAAATTGAAAATTTTCAGAACACCATACCTTTCCAATAAAGGAAAGGCATGTGTAAAATTATCTATTGAATAACTGTATGCATTTTTCATTTTATAGTTTGGGTTAAATAATTCACAATTAGTACTCTTGTTGATTTTATATCACCCAGAATGTTGAAATAAGATAATTTACTGAGAGCACTGGAGAAAAATGGTGTTCATGCTGTGAATCCCAGAGTCCCAGGGGCAGCTTTTCTTGAGAGAGATTAAGAAAAGAAAGAAAAATATCCACGTCTCTGCCTTCTACTGCAAGACAACTAGAATAGTATGCATTTAGCTTCATTAGTAGTTTAAATTCAGTCAAGATTTGTTTGTGCAAAAGTTTCCAAATGAGAAAAAAAATGGATTAGAACTATTATTACAACTGTCATCTATGTTAGGTGAATTCTATCTGCCAGTGAAAGTTTGAGTTTCAGACTGGTCAAGCCAAAAAGATTGGCCAATTTACTGTACATTTGTTATTTTCCGGGCCTCAAATATTCAGTTTGAGATACCACTTAAAATGTAAACACAACAAAGTAACTTAATTTGCATTTAATGTATGTACTTTACCCTATAAAGATACGTATAAACACACATGCCATAATTTTTCCAAAATGTTGTTTGTATATTACCTCACCTTGTTTGAGGTCAAATTTTGCACTATTCTTAGGAAAGTACATGCATGTATATATACATATGTACACAGGTATAGACCCACACAAGTGTGTGCGTGCTCATCATTTGTGGGGTTACCTTTTCTTATGTTAATCTGGATAAATAAGATTCCTGCTCGGCTTTTCAGTTTCTGAAATTGACAAAAATGCTTTTTTATGAATATCTACCTGTAAAATTATTTCAAAGTGCAATCATTATTTAAATATTATATAAATTTAGTTTTAAATGTTTCTGTTATTAGGATATAAGTTATATATAATTAACCATTTTAAGCAAACAATTTATTAACATATATACATATATTCATACCCATATACACAGGGTGCCCCAAATGTTGACCCTAAACTTGCCATACATAGGGAAAATGAAAAATTGCAGATAAATGTATCTTTATTTAACAAATAATTCCTTCCTGCCTTCCTTCCTTCCTTCCTTCCTTCCTTCCTTCCTTCCTTCCTTCCTTCCTTCTTTCTTTTCTTTCTTTCTTTCTTTTTGACACAAAATCTTTGTCACCCTCAGTAGAGTGCCATAGCATTAGAACTCACAGCAACCTCAAATTCATGAGCTGAAGAGATTCTCTTGCCTCAGCCTCCTGAGTAGCTGGGGTTACAGGCACCTGCCACAACGCCCAGCTAATTCTTTAGAAACGGAGTCTTGCTCTTGCTCAGGCTGGTCACAAACCCGGGAGCTCAGGCTATCCACCCTCCTAGACCTCCTAGCAGGCTAGGATTACAGGCGTGAGCCACTGAGCCCGGCCGTATTTAAAAAATATTGATTACAGAATTTTACAAAGTGGGGGCCAACCCAAAGAGTAAATATTATAAATATTTTGTAAAATTTTGTAATAAATACTTTGTAATAAATATATACTTAAGTACAATTTCCCTACATAGGACAGCTAGGGACACTCTTTCTGCGTGTGTATAAACAATAAATTAAAATATAATGTGTTCTTATCCCTTCAAAAATTTTCCCATGCCAAGCCAAGCATAAGTGGTACACACCTGTAATTCCAGCCACTGTGAAGCTGAGGCATAAAGACAGATTGAGCTCAGAAGTTTGAGAGCCTCCTGGACAGCAGAGAAGGACCTTATAATAAAGAATTGTGAAGAATAAATAATAATAATAATAATAATAATAATTTTTTGACATTTTTGAAAAAAGTTTTCTACCCCTCATATGTTGTAGCTCATCCGTTCTCCCTTCCAGAGCCACAGACAACTACTGATTTCCTCTCTAACTCTCTAGTTTTCTGGAAGTATACATAAGCAGATCAAATAGTATGTCACCTTCTGTGTGTGGCTTCTTTGCATAAGGTTTTGCAATGCATCCATGTGGTTGCCTGTATCAGCAGCTCATTCTGTTTTATTGCTGAGAAGTATTCCATCCTATGGAAATGCCAGAGTTTGTTTACCCACTGATACAATGTACATCTGGACTGTTTCCAATTCTAAGCTTTGATGAATACACATACTGTGAACATTTGCATGTAAGTTTTGTGGAGACATATGCTTTCATTTCTCCTGGGTAAATATCTAGGGACACAATTGCTGTGGCATATGGTAAGTGACTTTTAAATTTGTAGAAACTGCCAAATGTATTCTAACATAGTTGTACTACATTGCATTCCCAGAAGAAATCCATTTTATGTCCATTTACTTCACATTCTTGCCCACACTTGGTATTATCAAGATTATCAATTTAAGCCATTCTGGTAAATCTGTGGAGGTGTGGAGTTTATTCACATCTTTGTAATTACTCTTGGCATTAAGGTACTTCATGTGTCAATTTGCAATTTGTGTATCTTCTTTGGAGAAGTTTTACAAATTAAGAATTACATTGATTTGTTGTCTTATTATAGAGTTTTAAGAATTCTTTGCATTGTGAACACATTCATCACATATATTTTGCAAATATTTTCTCTCATTCGGCAGTTTACCATATGTTTTCTGAACAGCAACTCTCAGAACATTTGTGTAAATTTTATTTGATGGTATTTATTTATTTTTCGGTTTTATACTTTAACTTTTTCTTAAGCCTTTGTCTCACTCTATTCACAAATACCTGCTCTCATGTTTGTTTGCTTATTTATTTATTTTAGAAACAGAGTTTCACTATGTCACCCTCGGTAGAGTGCCGTGGCATCACACAGCTCACTGCAACCTCCAACTCCTGGGCTTAGGAGATTCTCTTGCCTCAGCCTCCCGCAGTATAGCTGGGACTACAGGCACCTGCCACAACGTCCAGCTATTTTTTTGTTGCAGTTTGGCCCGGGCCGGGTTTGAACCCGCCACCCTCGGAATATGTGCCCTACTTACTGAGCCACAAGTGCTGCTCTGCTCTCATGTTTTATTCTAGCATTTTTAAAGTTTTAACTTTAAGCTATGATGAAATTATATAAAGGTAAATGTAGTAAATAGATTATGAACTCTTGGTCAGACTCTCTGGGCTAACTTCTATTCCCGTTGTAAACATCATCTACATTCCTGGGAAAATGGTTCTACTTTCTAACCTTCAGAGGTCTCATTTGCAAAGCAAGAAAAATGCTACCTAGAACTTAAAATGTACAATTATGTTCATGATTACATAAATTTATTCAGTCATCTATTTTAACATTATAATTGATTCATAACTTAGAACAGCTTAAACTATTTTTCTTCATTAGTATTATTTCCTTAATGATAAAAATACTTTTAAAAAATGCCTTGATTAATCTGGATAAAAAAGGAATTAAGAGGGCAGCACCTGTGGCTAATCGAGTAGGGCGCCAGCCCCATATACTGAAGGTGGTAGATTCAAACCCGGCCTTGGCCGAAGTGCAAAAACAAAAATAGCCGGGCGTTGTGATGGGCACCTATAGTCCCCGCTACTGGGGAGGCTGAGGCAAGAGAATTGCCTAAGCCCAGGAGTTGGGGTTTGCTGTGAGCTGTGTGACGCCACGGCACTCTACCGAGGGTTATAAAGTGAGACTCTGTCTCTACAAAAAAAAGGAATTAAGACTTCACCAAATATGAAAGCTTAAGTTATATTGTATTCATGAATATCAACATATACACATTTACATTTTTTGTTTTATGCAATTAAAATAAAGATGATTTCTTTGAAATGACATTTTTTAAAAGGCTATAATATGAATGATTATTTGAGTATTTGATCTATTCAACTAGACATAACATCCTCTAACTAATATCCATATGGCTATTCACTTCTTGGAAACACAGATGTTAGTGTCATGCGTATTTGTGTAAATCAAAAATCAGAAACGTTAAGTATGTGGGACGAGATAACACATAATAGATACTAAGCACTTTTCTGAACACACAACAGGCTTATCTATTTAATCCTTTCACCAATCCTAGTAGGTAGGAAGGCGTATTTTTATTCACAGTTTGAATATTACACACACGTGTACCAGATATTTATGAATTATTCTTAATATTGTAAGAGGAACAGGCTTTATATTTCACTTATGTGTTCTTGCTGTTTTAACACATCAATAGGAAATTAAATTTTTATAAAAATATGCAAAGTTCCTTTAATGCATTTTTCTCAATGAAGTACAAAAATCCATGAAAACGAGAAATATGATAAAAATTAATCTTATGAACATTTCCATATTGACTCTAGCTTAGTAAACAGGTAAAGTGGTATCAAGTCCTGTGAAAAATGTTAATACAAATGTGATTCAGTACACGAAAACAATAAACTTGGGGTTATCACGACTAAGTTAAGTTCTTGGAGTCATCTAATTCATATATTTATCTCATCAGTAAAATATAATAAAAAAAAATGAGACCCCCATATTGTACTTTTAATCCATCTACTTCACAAATAAGGATTTCCAAAAGTACCAGCCAATAGGCCAATCCGTGAGCTCATGTGACCATGGGTAACTTTGACTGTGAATGTGTGAATCTGATTTGTAGCGGAAAACAAGGCAGTCAGGCGACCTCGAAATATGCCTGGTATGGTGTTGTAAAATTAGCTTCGTGCAGCATAGCCAGAGCCAGTATGCCCTTGCTTTTTCTTGGCAAACATTTCCAAAGATAATTATCAAAGAAAATCCAAGAAAAGTTCTGGAGCAGAGTATTCTGCCAAGTTCCAGTAACAGTAACTGTAATGCAAAGTGTCAAAAACTCAGACACGGCGACCTAGAGGAAACAGTTGACACTCATTGTATTTTCTTCTCCATGAGTCCAGATTTTAAATAAATCACTGAAGAGTTAAGAAATTTCTTAAATTCGTTTGAATAGTACTTATATATTCAAATAATATACCTAAAGATTCTGCAAGATTCTAAAGATTCACACACAGTCATGAGTTTTAATAGGACAGACTAAAAAATAATGGCATTTCAGAATTGCATGACATTTTAAAAATCGAGTTTTAAAAGTATTTCATGTAAAGAGCACTCAGACTTGATTTCATCAGGGAGGCCGTTTACTTCAGCCTTTGGTTGTCTCTGTTTCCGTGGCGTTCTTCTCTGGCTGTGCTGTCTCCTTGTGGCCGCGCTGTTCCAGTATTTAGGACATTTAGAATTAACTGAAGTTTTTAATGCATGAGACAAAGAGGTTGAATAATGGTGCAACTCAGACTGAGGGATGAGATGTAGCAATTGAGTGTGTGTGTGTGTGTGTGTGTGTGTGTGTGTGTGTGTGTGCAAGAATGTGTGTGAGTGTGTGTGAACGTGTGTGTGTGTGTGTATGTACACGAAGTTATTCCAAGCCTTGAGCTGTCTGTTGAATATCAATGCACTTAGTTCTATGTCTCCAAGAGCCTTGAGCTCCAGCAAAAGTAAAGACTCAGCTGAATTTAGACTAGGGACAGTGAGGAAATAAAACTGGTACAGCAGAAATAAGTGGAGGAGAGGTCATACTTCAATCCTGGAAAGATGCTTAATTTAATTGAACCTTTTAAAAGATGAATAAGCAGCCTATATCCTAATATAGGGTCATAATGAGAGGCCTCGTAATTCCAAGAGATGTCAAGAATATGACAAGAAGCTTGTTTTGCTTAAGAGATAAAATGATGAACACATAAATATGAGGTAGACAAAGAAACATATATTTTTCTCCACATGACTAGGCCAAAAATGTAAACAAATATCTCGTGGTATCTGGAGTGGCTGAGCAGCTAAGCAGTTCCTGATCCTGCTAATGGTTACTGAATATCTGCTTGCTAACATGTTATCATTTCAAATGCAGAATTTTCTTGACTCTTAATGAAAGTGAAAAATAAAGGCTAAATGCATTATGTGATCGTTTGAAAAGAACATGGAATGAATTAGGTTGCAATTTCGGATACTAAAAAGCGGTACATGGATATCAAACAGCTCTACCTTGATGTTAAAATCTGCTACCCTTCGAAAATTTTAGAGATTTTTATTTGCTATAGGTGATATTTTGAGCTAAAATGCAATTCGATACATCCCATAATAGCTGGTAAGGTGTGTGTGCTTGTATGTATGATAAAAATGTGTACAAGTACAGAAGTTAAGCAAAATGAGTATTATGATCTCTAACAGTTATGACTGTTAAAACCGAAATGAAAAAAGAGGACTACTACTTCATTCTGCTTCATTCTGCTTCCTAAAGTCATTTAGCTAACATGATGGGTTCATTTGAAAATTTTGCCAACTCAATTCCCATCCTCCTAGACAAAGTGATTTACACGGTGGACAGGGCGCGGCCATGGGTGCCTGCCTTCTCGGGGGAGTCCTGCAACCGTGACGGCAAGGATATCCAGCAATGCGGGTCTGCAGCACTTTTTAAGAATGCATTCGCAAACTTAATTGCCCGACCTTGTAGGTATATAAACGATGGCTGTTCGTAAAGTATCCAGCCACTGTTAAACTATTTTTCCCATCACATGGCTTGATGCTTTCCAAACAGCCCTCACATCTACGATTGATAGTCTATTGGAATTTTATTCTGCTTATCCACTTACAGAATAAATTTTAAGAATTATCATTTTATTTAACAAGATAAAAGCATAGTTAATATACAAAATTAATGGAGGTACCAAACCACACGGTGGTAAATAAGAGAATTCTGACTAACCACTCAGCTTGATAAAGAGGGTTGATTTGATTTCTTCAGCTATACTAACTTCTCATATGAGAAAGGTACATTGAATGTAACTAGGGCTTTATATTTTAAAACCTTTAACAGAAGTAATTTTATTCTATGCTTGGAATTATTTTCCTAACTTTAATAGTAATCCTAACTTTAATGCACAAAAACCCGTTCATTGTATTTTCAACCAATGTGTGCAATTCCTACTCCCAATCAGTCTGCATTCAACCTTTATAAATTGTATTTTTGTGCTAAAGTTGAAACAATTTCCTCTTCCAACTCCATTACTAATAATCTAAATGTGAGGAAGTAGATATTAAAAAGTGCATGATCATTTCAGTTTAAATTGGTGTCTGGTTTGTTTCTTGTTTTCCATTTCCTTTTTATCTACCTGTACAGATTGTAATAACAGTGTCCTAATAGAATTGTAAAAATAATATGGCTTGCTTTTTATACTGCAAATATTTCATTTTGAATGTATTGGCCTAATGAATTTTATAGTAACATGCCAGTATGTACAGTGCTTTTTTTTTTTTGAAAATGTAATACATTTGCACATATAAAGAAACACACATTTCTAATTCTTTGTTCAGCAAGGAGTATTTAAAATGATGTTCTAAGCCCAAGGTGAAGGAACACTGGGTTTCCTTTTGTGAGTCACCAGAAAAATGTCCATGGCACGCTCTATTTACACTAAAAATGTTTTCCACCTGTAGTTTTCAAAAAGACTCAGGTGGGTAATTCTCAACTGGCCCCCTCTTATTGGCACGTGGGGCTGTGATTGATAGCTTACTAATGGCACACAGAAAGGGCTTGGCTGGAAATAATGCTTTTTCCTGTCAGTGGTACATGGTGCAGCCAAATGAATTATGTTTCAGTCTTTGTTTGTAAAAGACTTAGATTTCTTCTCCTTTTCCCCCTCACTTCTTTATCATCCACAAAACTTTCTAATTTATATTCTTCTTTTGCTTTGATTTTGCCAGTTAGAAAGTGCAAATATTCTCACTGCCTGAATGCCTCAAAGACATGTTTCATTCTCCATGTGCCCTTGATTCTCATTTAATGAGATTTCATGTACAAAGTCAAGAATTTGCCTCGAATAGTTAATTTTCAGCCCCAGTCACATGGTATGACCTGGTGCCTATAGGTGAACTTTAGTCAGATGTCAGCACGATGTCCCATGGCATTGAAACCATGTGTTTGTAAGAGTACCAGTGGTAATATTCAGCTCTCAAGTCATACTCTCAGCTTCAAGAATAATCCGATTTATTACAAAGAGTAGGGGGAGAGCCAGGGGAATTTCATTAAATGTCTATCTGATTGTAGAATGACTGCGGAGAGCCCACAGTTCACTTTGAATAGTCTCTTAAATTCAGAATCATGTTGTAATTTACCGAGGAGCATATTAGATGGGTCATTCTGAAGTATAGGATGATAATGGATTTGGAGTACTTTCTCACTGAGTAGATGCAAGAGAAGATACTATTGAAATACTAGAATACAGACCTGCTTTGATTTCCAGATTTTAAAATTCCAGTTGTGAGAGTTCTGGTAATTTTTAAACTCAGACTACATCACAATTTATATTAAGGGTGTTCTTGAAATCTGTGTAATGCATATCAAAGTTTTCAATAAGTCTCGATTAAATTTGTCATGATTGAAATCATTTTCTTTCTCATCTAATATTTGCAATCATTCAAATATTCATTCAGATTACTTGCAAGCATCCATTCATTCCAGGCAATGAACTTTAAGTAGGACGGGTAAGGGATGACAAAGAGTAGCCTCTATACTACAGGAAGCTTCAGATTCAGGTTCAAGTACTGTTTAACAAGATGCAACGTTCACTACAGAGTTCATTATAAAAATTCTGCTTTGAAAAATTAACAGGAAGACATGCAAACAAGAGTTTAAAATGTTAACATTTTCATGAAACCTTAAGAAAAAAGGCCATCTGTAGTTATTACAGAAAGAAATCCTTTCAGAAAGTAAAATACATCTTCAAGCCTGTATGTAGTTGAACTGTGTCTTCGTAGATGAAAGCAAAGCCACATGAAGAATATTGTATATTCTTTCATTTACAATGCAGCGGATCTCTAATTTTTAGTAGACTAGCATAATTACAATCAATTTTACTTACTAAGAAAGATTATATAAATCCACAGATTATATAAAGGGTTTGTCAAACACATACATCTCTCATAAAATTGACTGTGCCAATGACTTTAATTTTAAAAACATCAACGATTTTGCTCTGAAACATGAAATGCAGTGTGAGTAGTTGCAATCATTGATTCAAAGTGAGCTAGAATTGCAGGGAAGCTGCTGTGTGCTCATAAGGGACAATATGATTTAAATTCCATGCAAATAGAAAGATAAATCTAAGGCATTACTCTACAGCAAAACTAATTACTATTCTTCTGGGGGCTTACGATGCCCACATTTCCATATTTTATTTATTTAGCTAGCAATATAAATATCTCTAGCTACTGAAAATTGTAATTAAAATGATGGGGCATCTTAGGACTAAATCATAAACCAAGGAAAGAAATTGGGGTAGATATGTGTGTCATTTGAAAACATATTGCTGACTTGCTCCACAGCATCTCTCCTCCTTGTTACTCTGCCCTCCCTGCCTTATCTGACCAAGCAAGGACTATAGTTACATATTACTGTGGATTATAAGTAAAAAACATACAAAATAAGGCGGTGCCTATGGCTCAAAGGAGTAGGGTGCCAGCCCCATATACCAGAGGTGGCGGGTTCAAACATGGCCCCAGCCAAAAACTGAAAAAAAAAATACTAAATATCAGAAAAAGCTTTGTATGTTTATTTTTAATGGATGTGCTGATAAACCAGCCATAGTAAACACTTGGATTACAAATCCAATATTTGTTGAATACTATTCTAAATACACACCACACCACACAAAACGTTGAAAATATCTTAGAAATAAATACAAAGAGGATTAATAATTTTTCAAAAATGAAGCCATAAGCAGTTTTTATGAATACTGAATCTTCATAGTCATTACTGGTTCTTATGATTATGAGTGAAGTACAGTTGACCCTTAACAAACAGGAGTTAAGTGGCTGACCTGTCTGTAATCAAAGAGCCACTTGGAACTTCTGATGCCCCCAAACCTAACTAATATCCTACTGTGGACTGGAGATATTAATGATAAATAAATAGTCAATTAATACAAATTTTGTAAGTTATATATATATATATATATACACACACACACATACACAGTATATCGTATTCTTATAATAAACTAGAAACAACTAGGAAAAATTATTTAGAAAATCATAAAGAAGAGATTATATATTTACTACTCATTTAGTGGATCATTGTAAAGGTCTTTATTTTCATCATCTTCATGTTGAGTGGCTGAGAAGGAGAAGGGAAAGTTGTCTCGCTGTCTCAGGAGTGGCAGAGGCAGAAGCGGGGGAGGTTAAAGGGGAGGCAGAGGTGAGGTTCACTCAGAGAAACATGCATTGGAAAAAATATCTCTGTGTTCATGACCCTGTGTCCTTCAAATCCGTGTTGCTCAAGGGTCTCCTGTAGGTGAGCAGTTTACTTTTGTTATATTTTACCAAACTTAAAATTAATTCCATTGCTTTGATGACATTATAAAACTCTAATTAAATAATAACATATCTGACCCCAAGTCCCTTCAATGACTATTTTTCCCTGAAAAATATCATTTCTCTGAAGAGTGAAAAATACATTAATTGTTGATGGCATTAGCTCCATCAGTTATAATTCAAAAAAGGATTTATTGTTCATCTTGGTTGTTGTAGAAACCATGCTAAGTTCTGAGACTGTAACGGAAAATAAAACAAACCGAAGTCCCTCCCTTAGTAGAGTTCTAATGGAGGAAGAAAAAATCAAACACAATTCGGTGATCTTACAGTTCCTGGAAGGTAAGGATAGGAAGTAAGGAGGAAAGCAAAGCAAAGTATGAGTGATGGGAGCTGATGAATAATAGTTTCATTATTAATAATATTTTAAAGAGGGAAAACTGGTTTTGGTCTCACTAGTCAGGTGTTATTTGAACAAACACTAGAGAGAGATAAGTGAGGAAATCATTTGGAGGTTTGAGGCAGAGGTCTCCACATAGATGATCTGCCTTTGTATTTAGTAGGTTTGCTGAATTTTTATGATTCACATGGTTTTGTTTGTTTTCAGATAAAATGTATACATTTGAGAGTATAAAACTAGTATTTTCTTAAATATTAAATCTTTTTCAATACTTGCAGGATAAAAAAATTTCCTTTTAAAATTGAGATCTGTTATAAACTTGCATCTTTTAAAAAATGTGCCTCAGATGCCAGCAAAAACAATTTTTTAGAAGATTTGTAAATGAAATTTTTCCTGAGACATCTGTGGTTTGTATAATATTGATAAGTGAGAAACAAGCTGAATAAATATGTGTTTTTCTTACAGAAAAACACACACATTGTTTATTGCTGTCAAAGGGATTTTTTTTATTTTTTAAGACAGAATCTTACTTCGTCACTCTCAATAGAGTGCTGTGGCATCTCACTCACAGCAATCTCAAACTCTTGGGCTTAAGTGATTCTCTTGCTTCAGCCTCCCAAGTCGCTGGGGCTACAGGCACCTGCCACAACGCCCGGCTATTTTGTTGTTGTTTAGCAGGCCTGGCTGGTTTCGAACCCGCCAGCCTGGGTACATGAACCACTCAGCTTCAGGCGCCGAGCCTGAAGGGATAGATATTTGTATATTTTTGCAGTTTTGGGCCAGGGCTGGGTTTGAACCCCCCACCTCCGGTATATGGGGCCAGTACCCTACTCCTTTCAGCCACAGGTGCCTCCCTGAAGGGATATTTTAATAAGAACTTTTTCAGAAGTGCCGTATTTGTAAAAAGGGCAGAATATTTCACTGGGGTAGAGATAATGTATGGGGTGAGGATATCATTATTTAACAGGCACAAACTCTATGAGTTAATAAATAATTATCAAATGTCAAATAAGTCATAGGTAATTTCACTGGCAAAGCACAGCAACAATGATCAGGAAGGCAGATTCCCTTCTAGCAGTTCAGATAATTATCTGCCGAAAGTGCTGATTTGAAAAGTAATGTTTTGATTAAAAAAACAGACACCACTTTCAGTTTTGCTTGTCACATATTTAAAAAGGAAAGCGTTTTGGATGTTATCTACTTTGTCCGTATTATCCACTAAAAACTTTTAATAACCCTGTTCTAACCCTAGTTCAAAACCATAGTTTCAATGCAGCCCATTTTTAAAAGTACACTTCCAAATGTTTTGCTAAATGTTAAAATTGAGAAGTCTTAATTATGGTACAGTGAAGATGGACTAAGGTGTTAGTACATGTATTTTTGAAAAAATATCAATAATAAAAAATATGTCATGTTTATTTGTTAACAGGCCTTTAATTAAATGTTAATCTGGCATATATTACATAACAAACTATATGAATATAATTTTTTATTTTTTTAAATCAATTTTATAACTCTTCAAAATGGAATATGACCATTAACACCCATTTTTTCTCATTTAGAATGGGAAGAGAGTTCTTTTCTTGAGCGATATTGAACTTCTTTATCACCTCTTGGAGCTGTGGAGCTGAAGCCCATGTAATTGCTATCAGACAAAGGGAGAGCCTCTTGAAATCGTACAGTTCATGAATTTTCTTTGCATTGTTATCAACACAGGTAGAGGAGGTTATTAAATTTAGTGCTGCCTGCTGTCCCCTGATTGATACCATGTGCCAGATTTTAAATTCTTTCCTATTCATGCTTGTAATATATGCACTTACCAGTCACTGGCTTGTGGAATTTTAGGTTTTACATTTCTCTGACTTATTTCATTACTTCTCAAAGGCTTTGCTTTCACTTTCTTTTTTTAATTTTTCAAATAAAAAAGAACATTTATCCTCACCAGGAAATATTAATCACTAGTATTTCCTATAAAGCCTTTATAAAAAAAATATTTCCAAGCAAATACTTTTATAAATGTGTTTCTTAAGTAATAATAGGTTTTGAAGTTGTTATAATTATTTTATTGACCAAAATAAGCTTTAATTATTTCCTTAATAAAGAATTCCTATAGACTTTCTATAGGAATCAAAAAAGTCATGTTTTCAAAGTAGCTTCTAATATTGGAGCTGTTTAGATTCACATGTATCAATTTCAGAATCTAATATATATTTATACAATTTATATTCTACGTTCGAGAAAGAATACATCCCACATTTTAGAAGAAATGGACATGAGATTTGCTGAATATATTCTGGAGAGATTTATTGCCAGTATATTCCCTTATAAATAGGCTGCCATATGTAGAGTAATTCTCCAGAAATATACATTAAATAAAAAAAGTGCTCCAAACATTGTAAGAAAATAAAACATGTTCGACATTCTGTCTTCTATGCTCAGTGGCCTTTATATTAACACGTGCAAATTCCCTATCTCAATTTCCCAACTTCAGACACATACCAGAGAAGTACAATACGATTCCGTTCCCAGGAGATTGGTTGGGGTCTAATTTCATGATTTTAGAAAACATTTTGTGCTAAGGTATAACTCAAAGCTCACAATTTTGCACCATTATACAAAAGCAGCTTTCCTCATTTTCAAACATAACAGTTTCAGTTTGAATATTTTTGAAAGACACGTGAGATACATCAACACGAGTCATGAACAGACAACAGACACCTTATATGTTTAAAAAAAAAATAGAAAAAACCTTTCTAGAAGAGCTTTCAAGCTTTCCAAAGATCTGAATATTTTGGAAATCACAGGAGTCATTTTGCATGTGTGGCAACAGTATACAGAGTCTATTCGATGTCCATTTCAGAGTTTAATCTTTCCACATTACTGCCTGAGAAGGATATAAACCCATTTTTTCTAGTCTTTGCTAGAACCTCTCTGTGCTATTAAAAATGATCCCTCTGCCTCTTTCTTTCTTTTTTTCTTTTGTACATAGAGAGTGTCATTTTGTCACCCTCTGTAGAGTGCAGTGGCGTCACAGCTCACAGCAACCTCCAACTCCTGGGCTTAGGGGATTCTCTTGCTGTAGCCTCCCCAGTAGCTGGGACTACAGGCACCCACCACAAACGCCCGGGTATTTTTTGTTGCAATTTGGCCGGGGCCGGGTTTGAACCCGCCACCCTCAGTGTACCAGGGCCGGTGCCCTACTCGATGAGCCACAGGTGCCACCCCCTCTAGCTATTTCTTATTTCCTTTCATAGCTCTTCAGTGTAACCTTTGTTGCACAAAAGATACACTTTGACTTCACAGATCTTTCTAATTAACTCTATTAATTATTAAAAAATACTCTAAATTTAATCAAGAAGAGCTCATTTTAAAGGTTGAATGTGCATCTACTGACATTTTCTCTGTGTCGCTGCCTCCTCCCCTTTTCTGAATGGTCTGCATACAAAACGTGTGAAAGAATATACTTCAGACAGTTGACAGTAGGTACCATGACATAAAGATAATAGTTTTCTAAGCCAGCCACAACGCTCTACCTCTAACCAGTTGGCTTAAAACAACAGAAATGTATTTTATCACCCTTCTGGAAGCCAGATGTTAAAAATCAAGGCGTTGATGGGCCCACACTCCCTCCCAAGCTCTGGGAGAGGACCCTTTCTTGCTTCTTGCAGCTTATGGTGGTTCCTGGCCTTGCTCATTGGTTTTCAGTCCCATAACTGTGATCTCTGCCTCTGTCTTCCCGTGGACTCACCTCCCTCTGTCCTCCTGTGCCCTCTCCCCTCCTACAACACCACCCGTCATTGGACGTAGAACCTACCTTATCCAGGATGATTTTGCCCAGACAGCCTTACCTAAATTACACCTGTAAGAACTCTATTTCCTAATAATGTCACGTTCTAAGATTTCAGAGTAAGGAATACGAACATTGGACATTTTGGAAAAAGGATATCTACTCAGACTTGGGTATTAAAGGGCATAAAATTTAAAGGTATTGAATAATGGCTATTAAGTTAAAAAAATTTAGATGGAAATTTAAATTGGAAATTGCTATTAATCCTGGATGGCACTCTGAAAGGCTGAGCCACCTTTTGGGATGTTATTTTTCTTTTTCTTAGGACACCAGGCCCAGCCTATCATGGATATTGAACATACTAGTTTTTTAAATGAATTGCTTATAAAAATTATGTAGATGTTCATGTCTCTGAAGTCTGAGATGATCTTTGACTTGTTCACCACTTTATTTGCAGCAACAAAGACAACATCTCATGTGTATAATATATTAGTAATGAAAACCTCAGGAAAAAAATGCCTATTAAAAGCCACTCTGCCTAATATTTTCTGAAATCTGTGATTCATTTTTGAATTTCAAAATGGACAATATGTTGTGTTTTAAGCTAAGTGTGCTTATGAAAGAGTAAAAAAAAGGATCTGAAAGTTTGTAAGGTACGAAAAAGATACATCAAGCTAATTTATTATTCAAGAATTATACATTTAGTTTAGCCTACGGGTAAAGTGTTTTATAAAGTTTATGCTAGTGTGCAATAATGCCCTAGGTCATCACAGTTACTCCTTATTCACTCACTGACTCACCCAGAGGACCTTCCTGGCTTGCAAGCTCCATTGACATTGAGTGCCCTATACAGTTGTTCTTTTTACTTTTTCTTTTACATCGTATTTTTATTATTATTAGACAGATGAAAACATATTGTTTTATAATTCCCTAGGGTATTCAGTATGGCATCATGTTTGTAGGGCTTGTAGCTCATAAGTCATAGGTTGACCATGGCCTAGGTACTACACTTGTTCTTAGCCAAAAGGCCAAGAAGCGATGACCATGGCCTAGGTGTGTAGAAGGCCACACCACACTCGTTTGTCACACACATGAGAGTCAACAATGATGAAATTGCCCAACGATGCATTTCTCAGAATGCAACGTCCTCATTAAAGATGCATAACTGTAGAGTGACTTGTAAAGCTCTTCCCATACACTTCTTTTAGATAATTAAAAAAAATGTAATATACAAAAAGGGACTTTAAGTTGTTTCTGCTAAAAGTTACTTAACCAATAGGGGAAAGGGTATACAAATTACTCACCTTTTCAACCTCTGTCAAAAACAGTGATGAGAGCTACTTCTACCACTGTTTCTATCTAATGACATTTCCACACACACATCACATCTATAAGAACTGATGTACCTTAGCTCAAACTTACAAAGTTAGTTGGTGTCTCATGACAAAATCCATTCCCAATAACATCAGAAAAATTATAAGGTATTTAACAAAGAGTTAACCTATAAAACAAGAATGCGTACTATAATGATGAACATTTTAAAAAATATTAAATGACTGGGATTAATGGAAATATCAAGACATTTATCCTAAAGAACAATTATTCTAGTAGGAGAGAAAACATACATGTCAAGGGTAACTAGCTGCAATTCAGACACACTGCTCTTACTCAGATGCCATTTTGCTTCTGTGGATCTGCCATCATAGATGTCACTGGAAGCTGGAAGGTTGAAAGACAGCCTTTTTTCTTTTTTTTCTCACTCTGACATATGTTTACTTTCATAAGATTATGATTATTTCTGTTCAGGTCTCTCAAACCTCATAAGAATTAAATGTCCAACATCACGCAGCTACTAATAAAGTATGTAGTGTCTGAGTCCAACACGCCATAGTTTGGCTGCACAATTTCATTTCCATGGAAAGGCAACAGGTGTTTCCTAAATTTGCATGATAGTAAAGACATTCATAGGAACAATGAAGATTGCATTGTACTTTATTCCGTCACAAGTAAAAATTCTAACTTATTTTCCCTAAAATGTCTATTTATGCTACTTTTTGGTTTCCCATTTATTCCTGCTCAGACCAATGAAAGATTATTTTAATCATAAATTTGCCTCCATGAATTCTACACCATAACATGCCAAGATGTTATGTCTTCTCCCATTATTTTGAATCTTATTTCAAAGGAGATTAAGTTTGACTTCATGAGGCTGTCTATGGAGGATAGTCCCCACATCTGATGTTGACAGGAAAATTTTGCAAAGAGTATATACTTTCAATTGCCTTTCCCAATTCCATGTTGTCTTATTTATACTTGGTGAATAAATTTTATAATGCAATTCATAGTAACCATAACAATGCCCCCCCCAACCTGGTGGGAAGGGATATATATAATTATATAATATTTTAATTACTTTATTTAATTATTTATTTATTGTGCTTTTAGAGATGTAGTCTGATTATGGTATAAAAAGCCTCTCTCCTCAAGAGATCCTCCTGCTTCAGTTACCCAATTTGCTGGGATTATAGTCTCAAGCCCCCAAAACAGGATCTACCAACTTCTTCTCAAAGACTTTTTAAATAGAGTGATTATGTAGGCTTAAATAATGGCTAATTGATTCTAAAAATTATTAAAAGCAAATAAAGTGGTAAAAGGATTCAGCTGTGAATTAATATTATGCCTTTCTATGGATTAATTCCAAATATTGTGCTATTTCCCCCACAGTTTTTTTTTGTCTGCAAAACCAAGACAACCAGCATAAACTATGTGAATGAGTTGGTATATCTTATGAAAAAAATTATTTTGAACTTTTTGAAGAAATTGAAATCACTTATTTTTAAATAAGAGACTTGTCAGATATTAACTAATGTAAAATTATTTCAATTTAGCTTTAAGAAAATATAATTTAGGTTCATGTAACTAGTCAGCCTAAATCCTGAGAGTCCAAGGACTTCATGATCACAAAGGTATTTCCTCATTTGCTTCTGATTTTTCTCCAGTTTGCTTCATTCTGCTACAATTTCTCCGTCATAAATGTTACTAGCTACTTTATTCTTACATGTTTTTATAGCACAGAATCTTAAAATAAAGGGCAAGCTTCCTCTCTATAGGTCCATAAACTTCTGGGAATTGATTCTACTTGGTGTAGAATTTACCTTGTGACCCCTTCTCCATCTACAGCGTTGGAACAGAAAGAAATAATTGACTTGAGAATGCACCTGTCACATCACGATTTAGTCTTAGCTATTATTCTCTCCAGACACGGGTGAGTGAAATTAGGTTAAACTTAAATTACATAAACTGAAAAGGAGAAAAAGTTATTCCCAAAATGGAAAAAAAAATTGTTATGAAAATAAGAATTTCAAGAAGGCAAATCAGTAGTTGTGAACGACGTGAATGGGTCAGTATTACGTAGACACAGCTTTCAGTTATTACATAAAATGATGCTCCTAAATAATTATGCGTTTATACACATATTTCTGAGAATCTAATGCCTGAGGATCTGAGGTGCAGCTGAGAAAGTAGGCCACACACTGCGGGTGTCACTGTGTCTCATCCCCACCAGAGAGGGTTCTCTGGTTGCCAGAAATCCAGCTCAGGGCTCCCAAGGATTTGCAGTATGGTGATTTGTATAATTATGCCATCATATGGTACAATGTAATGATAATTGAAATAAAGTGCATAATAAACGTAATGTACTTAAATCTTCATGATACTGTCCCTCTAACCCCACCACCTCACATCCACAAATCTGGTCCTAGGTGCCAAAAAGGTTGGGACCACTGCTGTAAGGGATTGAAGCATCAATCTAAAGAAATGATATAAAGCAATGTGAATATGGTTTTATAAGTTTACTTGCTTCAAGATATATATTTAACCTTACCCAGTCTTAAAAGATCAAAAAAAAAAAAAAAAAAAAAAGAGAGAGAGAAAGAGAAAGAAACTGATAAATAAGGCTTTGTTACCATTTGAAAAGGTCATTAAAACATATTTAAAATAAGAAGTAAAGGGAAAAACAAAATACTTACATTGATTTTTTGTAGAATTATATTTCACTGTAAGTCTGTATAAAAAGAAAAAGCTTTAGTTTCCAGAAGATGGCTAGTTAATAAAGTGTTGAAAGAATAGCAGGATTAGACTGTCATCGTTTCACAAATGCTGTGCTAAGAAAAAAATTGCCAATTAGTGTTAAAATAATCAAGTGAATGATTGATGAGGGACTGGATATTTGTTTAGCCTGGATTACTTTTTAATTGCAAGGAGAAAGTCAAAATTAGATAATGGATTCAGAAAGCCATTGTCTTGATTAAGAGGTCAATCTTAGCGAGCTTATTAGTGGACAACCAGATTGCATGCATTTTCTATTGGTTTTACAAAATGTTATCATCGTTCACATCCAGATTGGGATGGAATTCTTCAGGTCAATAAGAAATTATGTCTCCATCCATTAATTTACACTTCATCTAATCAAAGTGATAATTGGCTAAATTAGCTGTCATTATCAAGAAGATGATCACCACTCTCCCCCAAAATGGAACTATTATTTTACTAGCATCACGTAAAATTATTATTATCCAATACCCGATTCATATGATTTGTTATTATGGAAATTAATCAGGGATTATGGGATACTTGTGATCTCATTGAAATGAATGTATCAATTATCTATAAAAGAAATCTCACATTCAATGAGAAGCATGTGGGAAAGGAAAGATTAAAAAAAAGAAAAACAGCAGTGTAGAAGGCTATTTGTCTTCTTGTCAATTTCGATGGAAAATGGAGTGCAAAAAAATGTAGATGCCAGAGTTCACATCACCACACCTCTTTGTCTTCCTCTTCGCTTCTAAGGACTGATGTCAGATGTATATATCGAGAAATAAGTGGTTTTGTGTTCACATAGGTGGAGTTATACTAGATGTAAAAATTAAATTAAAAGTGTGCCCTAATGCAGCGCTGAGATGCAAACCTGCCCAAATCAGGCCCTTCTTACTCATATTCTGAATTAACCTACCAGTGACTTACTCAAACCCGTCGTTGATGCTACATTAAAACAGTTTTTGCCTTTAAGTAGAAAAACTTACTATAGGCCTGTGAACACATTGCTCTTAATTCATAAATGTAAGTCTAAAATTTCAATATCATCATCATAGTGCATTTTAATTTTATTATTTTTATATTATAAGAACTTTCGAAATATAATTACAAAAATAATTCTTCACCTATTGAGACATAGTATTTGTTCAAAATATAATTGCATAAAAGATTTTTAGCTTTTGGGATTGTGCAACTCATGTTACGGGCTTGCCTTATTCACACACATGAAGTCTATAAAGCACGGGATTAATCCCTCAGGTATGTTAACGTGCTTCTTTGACAACTCTTATTAACTATAACATGGCATTTGAATTGCAGATACCTGCTGAGTGAATATTCAAAACCTATTTGACAGCCGTACACCAGAATACCAGATGCTCCTTAGCAGAACATTATGGTGTTGTATTTTGTGATTTGTGTTTTTTTTTTTTTTTTTTTTTGAGACAGAGCCTCAAGCTTTCACCCTGGATAAAGTGCTGTGGCATCACAGCTCATGGCAACCTCCAATTCCTGGGCTCAAGCGAGTCTCTTGCCTCTGCCTCCCAAGTAGCTGGGACTACAGGTGCCCGCCACAACGCCCGGCCATTTTTTGGTTGCAGCCGTCATTGTTGTTTGGTGGGCCTGGGCTGGATTCGAACCTGCCAGCTCAGGTGTATGTGGCTGGTGCCTTAGCCCATTGAGCCACAGGCTCCGAGCCTTGTGATTTGTTTTTAAAGGTTGATTTTATTTCATACTGTCCCGGATTTAGAGAGGGGGGAAAGGAAGAAGAATGAAAGAAGGAAAGGAGAGAGGAAGAGAAGCAGAAAAACGATTCTTACATTTCAAGAGCCAACTTTACATTAAATATTTTTACATTATTTTCTTTGTTATAGGAACACTGATCTTCATGCCTCTTTAACTCACCTTTTCCCACTTCTTTGACATATCTCTTTTGTGGCCCATCCTACCCTTCAAAAAAGAAATTTCTCGTTTTTCAGATGTTTCCTTGCACTGTCTATTTCAATTATTTTTAGTTGTTAGAATTAAAGTACCTTTGCTTTTAATATTAATTCATGAAGTTATTTGCCTCTGCCTTTCAAAAAATGCTTTTTTCTTTAGTAAGAAGAAATTACTTAAATCATTTAGATATTATGATATTTTTGAAACTCCATGTTTATCATGTGATACTTCACATTTTCCATAAAGAAAACAATAGAAAAATTTAGGAACCGAGAGATTTCCCCAGGGAGGAGGGAAGTAAATATTCTCCTGTGTCACCACAAACTCTGAACACAGGCCTGCCCCCACCAGCCCATGACTGGATGTCCCAGGAGAAAACAATGGAGTAAGCACCTGTGCCAGAATGGGAAGCATTTGGCCTTGATCCCTGCCCAGCTCTTCTTCATGGTTGTGCCAACTTTCTGTACTATCAGCCTTCTCATGTTTCCTCTAAAAATTAAGTGGTCATGAAAACTTTAATGAGATGATATTACATGAGAAAAGAACAGTGCTTTGCACATGAGTATCATTTGAATAATATAATATTTTGATTTATCCAGTGTTTCCCAAAAACTTAATTGCCAAAACAGATTCACTTATTTAAAAAAGCATGAAGTGGGTGTGGTGGTACATGCCTTGGAATCCTGGCACTCTGGGAGGCTGAGGCGAGTGGATTGCTTGAGCTTATGAGTTCCAGATCAGCCTGAGCAAGAGAAGATCTCATCTCTATTAAAAACAGGATAACTAGTCAAGCATCGTGGTGGGCTCCCGTAGTCCCAGCTACTCAAGAGGTTGAGACCAGAGGGTCTCTTGAGCCCAAGAGTTTGAAGTTGCTGTGAGCTATCATAATGCCACAGCACTCTGTCTAGGGTAACAAAGTAAGATACTGTCTCAAAAAAAAAAAGCATGAAATATAGGAATAATAAAGGAATTTCAAGTAATAATGAATAGACATTTAGTGGACATGCATTCACATCAGTTGCCGCATCGATATTTAGCAAGAGGTTTGCAGCTCATCAGGTTTGAACATTGGTCTCTCCTGGCCTGACTCCCTTGCAAGCATAGCCTCCACCCCCCCACTGCCACAGCACTGTCCATGGTGTTTCGGTCATATCAAGCCAACATGATCCTTCTATTCAAAGAGAAATTCTCCTCTTGTACTTAAACCCAGAGAGACTAGGAACAAGCTCTATTGTTTGGAAAGGGGTCTATAAAACTTTTTCATCAACTATACCTCTTTGATTTTATAATTGAATGATGTGGTAAAATTTATACACTGAAAAATCTTTATTTTAACCATTGTTAAAAGATGCAATTAAGTGGTATCGACTACACTTACAATGTTGTACAACCATCACCATTATTTCTGAGGCTTCTCCCCACTTACTCTGAAATTCTGTAACCATGAAGGGCATCCAACTCATTCCTTCTTTCCCTTAAAATCTGATAACTTTTATTCTGCTTTCTTTCTCGATGATGTCGCCTATTCTAGATAATTCATGCAGGTGAAATCACATGATAGTTCTTCTTCTCTGTCTCGCTATTGCCCTGGGCATGTTTTTGAGATTCATCTGTATTGTAGCAGGTATCAAAGCGTCATTTCCTGAGGCCGAGAATATTCAATTGTGTGGTATACAGCTGTACGAGTTTTCTAGAGCTGTCAAAGCAAAGAACCACACACGAGACAAAGTGGGTGACACAACTCACAGAAATATATGGTGCCACGTTTCCGAGGGATGGAAGTCTGGGAGGGCAGTGAGAGAAGGATCAGCTCCAGGCCGTGCTCCTCATCTCCACAGGGCTGTCATCTCCCGTGTCTGTCTGTTCATAGAAGGAGGACCATCTTCCTTCTGTGTACGTCCTTCTCAACATTCCCTGTCTTTACAAAGACATCATTCCTGTTCTCTTAGGACCTCCACCTAGTTCAGCATGATCTGTTGTTAATAAAGGCATCTGCAATGGCCGTATTTCTAAATACGTCTCATGCTGAGATACTGGAGTTAGGATTTCAACCTATGCGTTTGTGGGAACACAATTCAAGTCCCAACAGCCACACTTTATTTATCCATTCTTCCGTGGATGGAAAGTTGGGATGTTTTCATTTTCTGGCCTAATGAATAATGTTGCACTTAATTCTGCCATAAAAATCACTGAATTTCTGTTTTCAATTATGCTGGTCGTATACCAAGGGATAGACTCTGTGGGATGATACGATGATTCTATTTTTAAGGAGCTATCAAACGGCTTTTCACAGACTCTGCATCACTTTACATTTCCACCAGCAATGTGTGAGGGTTCTAATTTCTCCACAGCACCACTGACATTTGCTGTGTTCTGTCTTTTTTTATTGTACTATCCTAGCAGATGTAAAGTTGCATCTCACTGTGGTTATGATCTGGATTTCTCTGGTGCTGAATACCTTTTCATGTACTTATTAGTCATTTGTGTCCCTTGGTGGGGAAATATCAGTTCATTTGAACAGATTTTTTTGGACTTTTGTTGAATTTTCGTAATACTTGGTAGGTTCTGAATGCTAAACATTTACCAGATATAGGATCCACATCTATTTTTCCCCATTCCATAGGTTGTGTTTTCCCATCCCTGACAATGTCCTTTTATGCACAAAAGTTTTAAAATTCTTCCACTCATACTTTTGGTGCCTCTGTACTTTCGGCTCAATCTTTCTGGAAAATCTATAACTAATCTAAGAAATAGTGTCTATTACTTTACAACAGAAAGAAGAAAGCATTTACTTTTAACTCGAAAATGCAGAAAGAACCAAAGCACTTTACAGACCTAAGAAAAATAATTCTAAAATGTGTAATGAGTGCTATATCGTTAGAGCTAAACTTCCAACTGGTTTTAGAAAATTTCCTATTTTGTGAGCAAATCATTTTGCTAGCTGGTGTTTAATCTGTGGTTCGACCAAGGGGATAATTGGATTTCAGCATTTTAGCCATCCTTCATATTCCAATTAGTGCCTTCAAAGCAACCTCAGATAAAAGCAAACATGACACATGCATTTTTTGGTAAATGTACTATTGTTATGCTTGCCAATATTGTGAATAATAGCATCTTTCGTTTATGTTTCTGATATTTTTAATTGACTCATCGAACATTTAAGTAGAACAGAACAAAAAATTGAATAAGTATTTTTATTCGTGCTCTGACATCCATGAAAAGTGATCAGGTGTACTGAGAAGCAGGGGGGCTGCTCCCAGCTGGCAGGTGCCCACTGTGGGGTCTTGCTAATCTGGTGGTGCCTTGAGTTTGCCTGTCTTGGCACAATTGTAAGCTCACCGTGACTAGGACTGTCACGATCAGACTTGCTGGGGAGTCCTGCCTGAGCCCAACTCCTCCTAGCACCCAGACATCCACCCACAGCCCGTTTAATGTAGCCGTCCTCTACATGAACTTCGGAGACTCCTTTATGAGGGAAGCTGGGCTTGTGGACACTTTGCATGCCAATTCTCGTGTCTTACATGTTCATTCAAAGACACTGTGGCTATTGATACAGAAACCAAGATTTATGAGGCCCGATGAAGAGGCAATCACCCTGCTTTCTTCTCTGCAGATGTCAACATTTTTATCCTACTGCTGCTCCATGAAAAGTGCCTTGCAGTAAAGTCCTGCTATACTCACGGGGAGGGAGGCAGGAGCGCCGGGCTGTACCCCATGACTGAATTATTGTACACAGATATGATTCAATAAAAAAATAAAAAAAAAAAAAAAAAAAAGTCAAAAGAGAACATAAAAAAAAAGAGAAACAAGCCTAAGGGCAAATAGCAAAGAGAGCAGGGGGAAGTTAATTTGGAAACACACTTTGTCTGATTCCAAAATGTAAACTTTTTACTTCAGCCCTTCCTAAGCAAAGCAATTCTTGCCCCTAAAGAAGGTTTAATAGACTGGCTTTAAAATAGCCACCCTGGCTGCTCCTAATACTGTATTTTTACATCACTTACTTGATACCAACAACTGTGCGGCCCAGAGTAGTGACACTAATCAAAGCTATGCTGAACTGCAGATCTACCACTATTACATAGTTTTAGTATTTAAAGGCAATTAATTAGAAGGATGAATATTCTTTCAAAATTGGTAGAAAATAATTTTGTAAAAACACAGGAGTTGGGACAATTCACTTTGCAAACTATCCTAGAAAAAGTGTAACATATCTCATCGCTGAACATCACTAGGGTTACCTTTGAGGTACTTTCATTAGGAATCGAGGCAGCACCGACTCATGATATACAAAGTCTATTGTCACCAGAAAACCAAGGGGCGCACATGAAAAGTAACCACTTTTTCTAGCATGAGTTCTTGAACTTCATTGTCCTCACTGGCATATCACTTGATTAGCAGAGCGTACCATCCAAAAATTATCAAAAAGATTGAAAAGAAAGTGAAGTTTCAATATATGAAAATGATGGAGTCTATCACTCCCAAATACTGAGTCAAAAGCTGCAGAGAAAATGCATTGAAATATGAAACCCACTTTTTAAGAGATTCAATGACAGATTTTTAAGATAAAGCTTTCACATGCTAAAATGAATGTGGAAACCTGAGTGGTACCAAACTTGTGTCTTCTGACTAGACATAAGACAAAGGTTGTTCTGTATTTGACCTTCTTAGTTATAGAAAATTAGAGCCAAAATGAATTAAACATTAGACTCTTTTGCATTTTAATCTCATGTTTATCTCATGTTTATAACTACAGCGTTTTCAATGTCAAATTATTTTGGCAGCTGCATTCAGTCAGTGTCGACGTTTTCTTTTGTTTATTCATTTTCAATAGACTTTATCATGGCAATGCACTCAAATTTCAGTAGTCCAATTGTTTACAAATTCTTCAAAAATACCTCACTCTAAAATCATATGCTGTATGTCAGACAAGCCTCACAAGCATTATCCTTAATGAATGGACTGTTATAGTTGATATGAAGCTGAGACGTTGTTTTGAAAATGCATGGGTTGAAAGCAACAGTATAAAATAGATACAACTTGTCAAGGGTGAACTTTGTGGTCATTGTGTTTAGTGAGGAGAGTCATAAAGAAAACAACTCTGGATTACTCCGCTAGTTTATGAATCAAGGCATCAATCTTAAATAAGCTTTAAGTTGAGTTGATCATAAGCAAATAAATTGCAGTAATTATCTTCACGCTCACACTCATGTCATTTCTGGATCTTGTTATGCTTTAGGGGAAAAGCCCTAATACACAAGGGCATGAGGGTTTAAGGTTATTTCTTAAGAAGCAATAGTTTAGTTAATTAAGAAATGGTTTAGTCCATTTCTTAATTTAGCATCTGTCTATTAGCAGCTAATCACGTATCTGGTACTATTCAAGCAGTGAGATGAAAATTGCAGGGGATAAAAAAGGAATTACCATCATGGCACCTACTTTCAGGTGGTGAATATTGAGATAATGTTTCCTATCTTCCTAATAAGAAAATACTTTGAAATACACACAATTTATTATCAGAGAATAAAGTTTCAATGCTTATGAAATGTTAGATTTTGTGTAATCATTGATATTTACTTTTCTTATTTTTGTGTTGTGTTGTCATGTTTAAACAATTTATCTTAATTACCTCATCAAGTACTCTCCTCATTCTACTTGGAATCATACAATTATTAACTACCAATTAATTGTACCTGAGGTTCATTTTGTTTAATATTAGCTGTTTTGGATGATCGTTACTCCTGAAGAAATGTCCTTCCTTCTCTAATACTCTATCCATATCACCTATTTATGTCTAAGATGGTATTTCTCCATATCAAGGTTATGACATGATCTGAAGGGAAGAAGGGGGTCAGGGATTGAGGTATCTCATGTGGTGGAATCCGGATCTAGTGTGATTGCCTCAGGGTTGCTTGTTTGAAGTGATAACCTTACTGACAGAGCTGGTACCTCAGGCATCATCATGAGCAAGGCGGGCAGAGATGCTAAAATCCTGTACATTGGGTGGTGCTTGTGGCCCAGTGGGTAGGGCGCGGACCCCATATACCTAGGGTGGTGAGTTCAAACCTGGCCCCAGTCAAACCGCAACAAAAAAATAAGCAGGTGTTGTGGCGGGTGCCTGTATTCCCAGCTGCTCTGGGGGCTGAGGCAAGAGAATCGCCTAAGCCCAGGAGTTGGAGGTTGTGGTGAGCTGTGTGATGCCACGGCATTCTACCAAGGGTGATAAAGTAAGACTCTGTCTCAAAAAAAATAAATTAAAAAAAAATTCTGTACATTGCAGCATCATTATACCAAACTCCCCTGTGGTCCCTGCATCTCTTGGTACACCTGCCACCCTTCACAGTCTCCTGGACCTCTGGCATAGTCGACCAGACTCATGTAGGCATTGTATTCATCCCTTCCACTGCTACGTTATCCTGCTTCCATACCTTGATCTTGGAGCAGGCTCTTCCAATTCAGAATTTACTTTTCAGGATGATTTGCTTCCACCTTTCTAAAATGACGCCCATAGGGTTAGTCTGGGGAATAACATACACTCCTGACCCACTTCCCCTTCCCTATACCTTCCAACCATCCCAAATGGTAAGACTATATTTTGTAAGAGGACAGATCAAGAAGAAGAAAAGGCTCACCACAAAAGCAAATTAATACAACTTCCATGTATAATTTAATTAAACTATGCTTAAATTTGTTTAACTAAAAGAAGTGGAATTGTAACATCTATATCAAATGGTTGTTACTAAGATTACATCACAATGTGTATTTAAAGCAAATTAATGTTTATTAATGTCCAGCTCAAAATATTATTTTGATTTATTGGAAGAAGATGAAGAAATTGGCTTCTGAATAATCCTATGTTAGATTTTACTGACATTACTATTGCCAAATTCTAATGGGTATTATCTTAACATGATTTTATTTATTACTTTTTTACCCACTTTTGTTTAACAAAACTTTCTAGAAAGCCCCCAATGTGACAAAATCAGGAAAAAAGGAATGACAAATAAATCATGAAAAGACAAAAGACAAATAGTGTGCCCAAAAGAAAGTGAAATATAGTGGATATGAAGAAATCAGTAAAAAAAAAAATCTAGTGCTTGTGCTAAATTTATTTTTTGAAAATCAGCAACTTGGGCTTCCTGAGATATTATAATTTCCTGTGTTTGAGACTGCTCAGCAAAATTGAGACCCCATTTCTAATAAAAGTAGAAAACCTGTGGCAAGAGGATCACTTGAGCCCACAAGTCGGAGGTTGTGAGCTGTGATGCCTCAGCACTCTACACAGAGTGACAGCTTGAGACTCTGTCTCAAAACAAACAAACAAACAAACCAGAAATAAGAAAAGAAAGCATTGGAAGTTGGTGAGATGGAGAGGAAAAGGCCCTGAATGGTGATTGTTGCTGGCTGCACAGCTTTCATCAAGAGCATGCGGTAAGTAGCCCTGAGTATGGAGGGCATGGCTGGGAAGAGAAGGGTGCAGGCTGTCTTACAGCTTTATTCCCTCTTCAACAGAGACCCAGGATGTCGGGGAAAAGCAGGATCCCAAAAGAGCCACTCTAAAGAAGCAGCAGCTTGGCCTCAGAATTTGGGGTGGAAGTTCCATGTACTTATATCCCCATGTGATGAGATTTGAAAGGAATGTTATTCCAGCTCTCATGAATGAATATTTCTCATTTCATGTTTCTTCTAAAGTTGGATGCTCCTAATTTTGTCATTTAAACACAATAATTAAACAGGATCAATGTTTTGGAAGAAACACTCTCCAAAGAGAAATGAATGGATGAAGGGACAAAACAGATGAAGAGTCAGGGGCAGAGGTCAAGTCTTCAGGTATCAGGAATCATCCAAACTAAATATAATAAAATAGAAATAAAAAAGACCGACTATCTAAGCAAAAAACAAACCAAAATAAATGTGATCCAGAGATACAAGCGACCATGCCCATGTTTGTAAAGTTACATATACAAAGTCCTCAAAAGATAAATATATTTGTAATTAAGAAAATACATAAAACATTCAAGTCTAAATACAGATTTCTCAAAAAAAAAAATAAAAACTAGTCAGATTAGGTTTGCCTCTAATTTCATTGTAATTCTGAACAACGAAATAAGGGAGCTGTGGCCTCTGAGTCCTTAAGGAAAATAGGCTGGGACCTGAGAATTCTATGTGTGGTCCATTGGCCATTTATGTGTAAAGGGAACTGAACTCTACTTCATGTGTGCACAGACTCAGGAACTATGCAGTCATGGCTCTTATGAAATATTGGAGATGTACTGAGAGATGGATAGAAGTTATTGGATCAGAATATGAACATTTCTTTGGTTTCATTCAGATGTTTTGTCTTCTTTCATTTAAAATATTTAAAATGCCTATTGTTTATTCACACTCTTACTTTTTAACGAATGTCTTTACTTTGTTTCACAATCCCAGACAGCATACCACATTATATTTAGCTGTTATGTTTTTTTAAGTGCATATCAACTGTGATCTTTTCTAAGACTTCCCTTGGTTCTGATAACCTTAACAATTTTGAGCATCACTCAAAATGCACTTAATCAGGTGCATTGCAGGTGGCGTCCACGGTGAAATTTGTCTGACATTTCTCTGATGATTAGACTGGGGCTAGAGACGCTGGGTCTCATGAACTTGAAAATGCAACGTTCCTGTGCTTTGTTGATGTATTTCTTGAATAGTAAGGTTTTGTTTCCTTTTAGTGCAATTATGATAGAAATAACTACTTATTCCGTATATGGTAGTTAATTTTGTAATAATAAACTCCAAATTTCATCATGTTAAGACAACTATTTATTTCTCAACATGCCATATTTGTTCTACTGATTGACTGGGGATTTTTCCCTGTATCATCTTTGGAAGTTAGTCCATTCTGAGAGTAGGCGGGGATATTTCTGATCTACACAGGAGAGGGAAACGAAGACACCAAAAACCACTACCTGACACTTAGATCTGCTACCCAGAAGTGAGATTTGTCACTTCAGCTCAAATTTCATTGGCCAAGAAAACTCCATGGACTATTCTTAATTTGAGTTATACAAGAACGTAATCATTACCAGAAAGGAAAAAAAAACTGATATTGGTAAAAAATTAGGAAAACTACCACATCGAGTTTTAATTGTTTTCATTGTTTAGTGTGAGTAGTATGTAACACTATCACAAAAGCAATTTAATTAAAAGTAAGGAGAAAATCGAACCATGAAATCATAATACTTTTAAAGAGAAAGAAAAATAACATGAATTAGAATAAACCAGATTTAGATTGAAGATAAAATACTCAGCAGATCTACATCTGATTAATTTAAGCAAGAAGAAAAATATGTCAATACTTGAAAGAAAAAGGAAGAGCAGCTTTATCAACAAACATGAAGAATAAAAGAAATAATGTCTTAAAAATTCTAAACCACAAAATAAAATATCAATAAAATTGAAATCTATTGGAAGGTAATATCGACAAATTTAAGGCTGAATAATTTAAAGTGTCGAGTATTCAAAACATGAACTAGGCTCAGCACCTGTGGCTCAACGGGCTAAGGCCCCAGCCATGTACACCTGAGCTGGCGGGTTTGAATCCAGTCCGGCCCGCCAAACAACAATGATGGCTGCAACCAAAAAATGGCCAGGTGTTGTGGCGGGTGCCTGTAGTCCCAGCTACTTGGGAGGCGAAGGCAAGAGACTTGCTTGAGCCCAGGAATTAGAGGTTGCTGTGAGCTGTGAGGCCACGGCACTCTACCCAGGGTGACAACTTGAAGCTCAGTCTCAAAACAAAACAAAACAAAACATGAACTCAATGCCCATAAAATAAATTTAAAAAAATAAGCAAAGAATGATGAAGATCTCCATTGTAAACTTGCTGTGTAGATTCAGCCCATAATACTTCCAGAATGAAACCCAATTAACTTTCAAAGACTTTTTTTTTTTTGCATGGAAAAATAAAATTAAACAAAAGTCTGCTACAAAGAAGCAATTTTGTTCTTTATAATGAAATGGAAGACTGCACACTGCCTTAAACAATGTTTAGTACATAACTGTGTAATACTAAGTAGGTACTTCTTCAAAGCAATCAAATGGCAAAACCAATTTGTGCTTTCAGTAAAGTGTATATAAAGTGTATCACTTTTGTAAAGTGATCTATCTTGATAAACAAAGTAATTCAGTGTTCTCAAAATAAAATATATTTCATCCTTATTTAATAAAATCCACATATCCTTCGCAACAAACAGGGATTATGCTTTGGCTATCTTGTTATTTGTCTTTTCCCAAAAGCATTTTTTAAACTTGCCCTAATAAAAGATATGTACTACAAAGAACAACAAAAGTTAGAAGTGTTTATAACATTGCAGGTTGTGATAGACATTTAGTAATACCAAGCTCAAGTCAATTCCTCATGCGCGTCCCTGTGTTCCCCACAGAGGTGATGAGACATTTCAAAAAGCAATAGCTGTGAAAGTAGATCCTAAAGTGTTGATGGAAAATATTGAATTTTTGTGTGCAAGGAAATAAGAATAAAGAATGACTTAAATGTTTCTGGTCTGAGAAAAAGGAAAGAAAGCATTTGTCCATTACTGGAACAGAAAAATCTGGAGAGTTACATGTTTAGAGGCAAATATCAGGAACTCATTATGGAATCTTTAGTTTGACATGACAATTATTCAATTGGAAAAGTTGAACAGAAAGTTGACCATAATAAACTACAGGCCAGGAGTTGTTTTGATTTAACGTTTAGGTAGGATATCATTGAAATAAAAGTAGGATTTAAAGTTGAGGGGCTTGAAGAGGGTAACAAAGGAATGAGCGTTGTTAACAGGTTAAGTTCCAAGGAAGGAGTACTGGGATATTGCAATGCTTACTAGCAGATGAAATAGAAATGATACAGCAAAAGAGCCCAAAGAACATCTCCTGGAGGAGAGTCAGAGGACCGTGCTGTCCTAGAAGCCAAGTGAAGACAGCACTGTCACTGGATTTATCCTGATGTTCATCTTGATAAGGCCAGTCACAGTGGAGCAGTTTGAGAGAGAATGTGCATGGTACAACCACTTTGTAATACAAATTACGTGTCTCTGTCTATTCACATTGGACAAATGTAAAATCTATGACCAGGCCGTGTACTCCGGTGTGTGCACCTGTTCTGGTTACTGCATTTAGATGATAGAACAGCCACCTAAAATCCACAATCTTGATTGAAATTGTCTAGTTTTAATAATAAACAAGGATATAATACGGTAGGATTGAGAAAACAGGCAGAGATTAACGAAATCTAAGAAAATTTCTCCCTTAGTCACATGGGATGGATTTTATCTTCTAAATGTGAACCTCTAAGATATGTGCAAAATGCCGGGATGAATGTCTGTGAAGACCCCGCCTTAGTCCATTTTCAGCTGCTATAAAAAAATAGTGGAGAGTAAACAATTTATGAAGAACAGCATCGTATTTTCTCACAGTATGGATGCTGGGGAGTGCAATTAAGTCACCATCATTTCCTCTGGTGAGGGCCTGCCTTCTTATCGTGTCCTCATATTGCATAAAGCAGAAGATCAAGTAAGTTGAATTCTGGGTGAAGCCTCTTTTGTAATGACCTTATGCCCATTATAGATTTCAGCCCTCATGGTCTAATCGCCTCTTAACCACCCCCCCCAGACTATCACATTAACCACACCTGAATTTCAAAGCATAGCAATCCATCTCCTTATATAGCTAAAACCAGACTATGTGACCAGATTCAACAAACCAAGC
This sequence comes from Perodicticus potto, assembly GCA_963574655.1. Lineage (NCBI taxonomy): Eukaryota > Metazoa > Chordata > Mammalia > Primates > Lorisidae > Perodicticus > Perodicticus potto. The sequence continues at coordinate 19,043 of CAUYRH010086489.1, read as the reverse complement.
CAAAACACTAAAATGTTAACCACTCTTTATCATTTTCCTAAAACAATATTCCTCCTAAATAACAAATATTTACTGACATATCTTCTTCCAAAGTATTTCTCTCCTCATTAAAGGCAAATTTGGCTTGCCCAAAAAAATCTAGTCTGGCGCCAAATTCACAGAGAACTCTTTTACACCACTTAATCCAAAGATTTGTTAACCGAACGTTTTGTGACTATTGATTATTTATTACTTTATTGTTATAATTGTTTGACCCCAAAATGTGAAGTCCTCCAAATTTAGTTGCCCTAGACTAGACAGCTTCCTAAAAACATTCAACATGTAACACATTTTAGCTTCATTTGACATATATTCTTTATTGTAATTATAGGTTTCTAGTCACAAAACCATGGTCTGTGAGCATTAGGACACATGCTATGGAAACAAAGCTGTTAGTAATTTTATGTCCCTTGTAACTGGTTTATTCTTTGCAAAGTGGAGACTGGATTATTCTTTACACATTTGTTAGCACTTCCGTTGTTGAATTAAGTGGTTTTTATTCATAATGAAGGCAAACATTTCTACATGTTACTTTTGCCAAGGAGTTCTCTGTTATAAAGGAAACCTCAAACAAGAGAACTAACTGTGAAAGTCCATTCTAATTATTGCTAGTTTTATCCACAGGCTATCTTTAACATCAACAAAGTGCATCCTTTACGTATACCCAGATAGAACACGTCTTAACTTCACTGGAACTTGTACTGGGCCTTCTGCTTCTGCTTCAAAATATAGAAGATCTTAGTAGGTAAATAGCTTTGCTATCTTGGCATCTGTGGATATAGTGCTTGGCAGTTCAGGTTGATACAGAAGTAATTTGACTTTTTGCATCAGTTCTTTTTGCCCCCATCCTTTTGTGATCACTTCTCTTTTCTTTATATTATTATTTTTATTATCATTATTATTATTATCTGTCACTAATTTTTTCCTGAAGCCTCTGTTGCAGCCACAGGGCCTGGCCCAGGTAGCTGCTGTCAATATCATTCTTGCCGATGCTTCTGTCTCTGTCTCTTCCCAGTGATAAGGAGTAGGCTTGCATCACCATAATCTTACAGCATGGCCTTCTTCACCAGATCAGAAAGAAGCTGTGACTGCGACAACATTTTGGAATTTAGGAATAAAACTACCACTCCAAAAATCTATTATAAATTTGCCTCAATATTTTTTTATGAAGAGGTTATCAAGAGACAGAATCAGCCAACGAAATGGATCTCAACAGAAAACCCACATTCTTCATTTTGTGTCCCAGCTTAGTTTGTTCACACTATTTCCAGTATAACTGACATGTTCACGGACGTCATTTTGTTAAACCGTCTGGAGTTCAAGGTTAACCTGTAAGACCTGCCAGCTTTTCTCACAGATTATACTGGATTATACTGGACTATACAGATTTTATGCACAAAATATTTAAGAGTTAGTACACTTGCTCTAGCACATCTTTGTGGAAAAATCCTTAAACCTCCATCCACCACACCAAGTAACTTATGTTGTTTCAGATCATCTAATTGAGTGGACATAGGTGATTGTAAAAAAAAAAAAACCCTTCAGACGTGTCCAACTAGTAGCGTGTAAAGAGCAGATTTACAGAGCAAAGACTTTTCCAACACATATAGGAAAAGAGGTTCCCAATCCGATTTCATCTCTGTTTTCCAGCGAAGAACTCTGGGGGAGGTATCACAGCAACAAGCACAACTTTCACATAGAGCTTCTTTGAGCCACACTTTCACTCTCAAGCCTTACACAATCAATTCTTCATCTCCCTCCAACTTCCTCACAATTGCCTCTTACATTTCTATCCGCTATTTAGGGACTGTGCGTTACGTTCTGGTGTTCAGTGATGCCAGTCAGGGCTCTTTACACACTGTGTCATTTTCCTGTGTGCACGTCGATGGCTGAGGGTCCACACCTAAGTGTTGTACCAGGAGAATTTGCCATTGCATCTTTCAGGATGGTAGCCCTTTTCCCCACCATACCATCTTCATTGGCTTTACTTGAGAGAATCCACATATTCCAACTTCATTTTTCTCAAATGTATTAAACTTACCAAGGCTGGTGTCTATAGAACAGATCCCAGAAGCTCTTGTAGTATCTGAGAAGTGGATGGAGGAGAGTCAATCAGGGATACCAGGTTCTTTGCAGGGACCATCAGCACCTTAGTAGCTGCACTATTGATGTTCTGTTTCATTCATTTTCCAATCGACCTTCTGAACATTCCCATTGTATTTAATATTCCTGATGAATTTCCTCATTTTTAACTTAAAAGGTTTTTTTTAACAATTCAGAAAATGTCTAATCACCTTCTAGACATTTCCAAACGTCCCCTCTGCAGCAGAATCTGCCAGTTCAAAGTCCATTGACATAATCAATCCAAAGTGTGAATAGCTTATATATGTATATCGGCACATTTACAGGCTCAGAGAGGCTCACCGCGATTTCCAGTTTGGAAGAATAAAGCAATTTTTCTTCTTCCTATACTGGAATTGCTTCTTTAATACATATTAATAAATTAGGGGCAGGATTAAGGGAGCCATCTCTCATATAGTTAGCAGTAAATGTAGTGCCTACTGAGAATGTTGTGTTAATTTAAACATTTCTCTTCTTTCAGTCATGAGCAGAGCCAGTGAAATTTGTCCCAGTTAATAATATCTAAAATTCTTTGAAATAACATTAATCTGGGAACTGCTTATATCTGTCCACAATATGAGTCGATGCCTTGAAGAAACAATCTCTACTCAAGAGTTACCTGTTCATAACCTCCTATCTCATAATATTTTTAGTAATGAGGGGCGGATTCAGACCTGATACTTTTACAAAGTTTTATCAGGACACTATTTTAAATCCTAAGCAGGGTCATAATTAGTGTCATTTAGGCATATTCTGGAGGCTGAGAATATCCGGTACTATGTTGACTTTCACAGATACAACGAAAAGCAGCCAAGAAACCAAGTTGCTGGTGATGTCCCTCAGTTTGTAAGTCATTCTTTACACAATTTGGTATTGACCCTGACACTGCATTTATTACCTCTGTATCCTATGTAACCTAATTGATTATGTTGCTCGGCAATCTCCAATTAGGAATGGTTCAAGAATTCACCTGGCTTAGAAATGATTTATCCTTCCCTTTCTTCTCTTTCTTCCTCTCAAAGCGTTTGTCATATTTAAATGAAAGGTAGAGTTGCTGTAAAAATGCTACCAAGTACACTAGCTGCAACGGTTATTTCTGTGTACCCACATCTAATAAAGCAGAGGACACAGCAGGGCATGAGGAAGCAAGCACCCACAAGCTTCAGAGTGGTCCAGGAACTCCAAACAGAGCTGTGTCCTCTCTCATAAGAACATGCTTCATCTCTGTTTGCAAACCACCGATGAGTGTATGAAAGAAACCAGCCCTAGAGAAACTGCTTCATATTCAAGAAGTCATCTTTTATGCTCCTCTGAGGTCAAGGATTTATATTTTTAGTGACTGCATTCCATAATTCCCCAGATGTGTACAAAATCTATTTGTAACGTGGTTACCGAATGAGCACATTGTGCCTTTGAATACGCAAAGTAACACCGGGCCATGATACATCTTAGCATTCCTCTAACAATTAACTGAAAGGAATTCCAATAATTCTGTTGCTTATGTTTCAAAAGCATAGACTCTAATGGACATTGTTTCTCAAATAAATTTTTATCAGTAGCTGCTACGACCTGGATATTACGCCATATACCACATTGTTTCCTATATAGCAATAGAATAGATTATTTCCTTCCTATGTGGATATGTAGGATATGCATACGTTCATGAAAATACGTGGAATATTCTAAAAGGAGGTAAGAAACAACAAAGAGAAAACAATGATTTGTACTATGAAAAGGAAGAAAAGATTCTCTAAGGATGAGAACCTCAGACATTTGGGAGGTGTGTGTGTGTCTGTGTTGCCCTTGGTAGAGTGCTGTGGCATCATCATAGCTCACAGCAACCTCAAACTCTTGGGCTCATGCATCCTCCTGCCTCAGCCTCCTCAGTAGCTGGGACTACAAGTGCCCACCATCATGACCGCCTAGGTTTTCTGTATTTAGTAGAGACTGGATCTCCTGGCTCAGGTTGGTCTGGAACTCGTGAGCAAGAGCAATTCACCCGTCTCAGTCACCCAGAGTGCTGCGATGACAGCTGTGATTCACTGTGCCCCAGGAGAATCTCGAACTTCTATTACATCTACGTGCTGTATCTGTCATACTAACAAACCACTCTTGTAAATGACATCTTCTATTTGCATTCATAGAATACACTAACATATTTAAATTCCTGAGGACTTATGGAATCTGAAGAAGATCTTGACAGAATTAGAAGGTAAGTAATTTACAATACGTCTAAAATCTTACTTCAGTTTGGTAACATTAAGGACCAAATTTTAACATTATGTTTTTATTTTATAAAATATTCAGCTCAAGTTAACTAAAAATGTGTCTTCTACCTTTTAAACTCATAAAGTACTTTTGATTTTAGGAGTTGCATATTAAATATCAGATATTAAGAATATATTCTTCAGGGGTGGCACCTGTGGCTCAATGGAGTAGGGCACCGGCCCCATATGCTGGAGGTGGAGGGTTCAAACCTAGCCCCGCCAAAAAAGAAAAAAAAAATACTATGTTCTTCACAGATAGTTTTCCTTTGATATACTACACTTAATGCTTTTTCCCCCCAAATAATGAGTTGAGACCCATGATTGATATTCCCAAGCAATTTCCATGATGGTCAATCAGCTTACATTTATGCCACAAACTAAATCCATACAATATGTATACGTTAGTAAAAGCTTTCCATTCTTCCTAATTATACAGATACCTAAGTAAAGCTGATAAAACACATCGATATGCTTTTCGGAACCTGGAAAGCATTTAAGTACATCACAATCTGATTCTGTTTATATCAAGTCCAAGGACAGGTAAAATGAAGGTGATGGATGTCAGAACGTGATTGCCTTGGGAAGGGGGGATTTCCTGGGCAATGTGAAGAGGAAACTTTATAGGGTGCTAGGAATATCCCACATCTTGAACAAAGCTGTTAGTGAGGAGATGCGCATGTTAACAAATCACTGGAGTGTAGATTTAAGACACACTCTATACCCTTCACTGAGCGAGTGTATGCCCTCCCCCTAAAGAGAACTACTAGAAATAGAGCATTTTGCTCTATTTGCTTATATTTGCTTATTTTGCTTCTATGAGTATACGCAGGTGTCTACTGGAAAAGAACTTTAAAGCTGACAATCTCACTAGCGTGTGGCTTTTTAATTTCTAAAGTTCACAGGTCAGCAGCAATCATACGCTTTGGTTCTACCACTCCGCTTAAGTGCATAGCTACAAGTATGTGTAAAGATAGCTTCTCAACCGCAAGGGAAGCGTCGCTATGCTGGACTGTTTGTCCACTCCATAGTGTGGCTGAGAGGGTGTGTGGGAGCTGGAATCTGACCCTGGACCCCTTGCCAAGTTCAATGCCTGCCTTCAGTGGCATGTTTCCTGATGTGTACAAGGACATTCTTTTTAATTTGTACTTAAAGGCAGCAGCAGCCCTGCACAAAAGTAATTAATTTCTGGGACTGAGTATATTTGGTGATTTTTATAACAGAAACCAATCTCTGGCTGGGTCTTTACAGCCTAAGGGATGTTTTATAAAGTAGAATAGGAAGAATAAATATCAATTCCTTCTCGTTATTTTTCACATGTGCATTGCACATAGGGATATTAAGAATAACCTAAAACAAACAAATCAAAAAAACAAACAAATAAATAAATAAGCCCTTTATCTTTAACACTTTAAAATTTCCTGGTTATTTGCTAAAGTATGTTTTCGTGTGTTGGGTGACAGGTAGAATAAAGATAGTTTTCAATACAAAGTCAAAAATAATTCTTTCTTACAGCCTTTTTCATCCCAATACCGAAGGATGTTCTTATTCAAAATGACTTTTTTTCTAAAAAAGAGAAATACTCTATGGAGTTTTATTGCTGATCAGGGAATTACTTACTCTGTCATTTGATATATCATGCCCAGCACAGTTAGCAAAGATAGTTTTGGGAGAAGGGTCTGTAATTATTCTGTTCCTAAGGCCAGACCTACTGAGGCTAACCAGCCTATTAGTGCTTGGATTCAAAGAAAGGGTGAAATGTTTGATTGAGAACTGACGTCCTACTAACTTATTTCATCTTTCTAAATCTGTGTCCTTGCTCTCCTGTAACTTCATCTTGCTGTGAGAAAGGGGCAATGTACAACATGATTTCTTTTAGAGGTGTAACATGTATAGAGAGAGCCACTGATAGGGAATGAGTGCAGGAAATCTCAGAGAAAATGTTAATTCACCTCTAATGATGGTAAAATCCCAGTACCATGTCTGTCCCCTTTGCCTCACAAGGATCCTGAGGAGAATTAAAACACTCTTATTGAAAATGTGCATTAGAAATACCAGAGAATTGAATATGGGATTTGTTCTTCCACCTAAGTGGCTATCATTAGTATTATTTGCAAAAGGCATTTTATTTATGTCTATGTAATTAGCATACAACAGAAAGACAATTATGCATGTAATTAGAAATATATTCAATTAAATTTGCCTGGAGTTAGTTGTATTTGATTGTAGCACTAAACTCTCTCTCTCACTCAGAGACACACAGACACACACACACACACACACACACAGGGTTGTCCAGAAAGTATCCAGCTCTGTTCTAAGAAAAAATAAAGATATGTGTGTCTGGATACTTTCCAGACATGCCTTGTCTTTATAAGACACAAATTTTATTGTTCATATAGCAAAGTTGGCTGTCCAAAATAAGGCACTTGAATAGAAATACCACATACCATGCATGATGGGGCATATAAACTTTGTGAAAAGGCTATACACATGTGTATTTACAAACACCTTAATCTCTATTCTCCTTGGGAATAAACGTCTGCAGACAGGCTTCTTTCCATCTCACCCTCACCCTTGCTGCTGCTCCTGAGTGAAGCACTTAGGATAGATTTCCACGAGCATTACTTCTCTTTTCCTCTATATACAAGTAAAATTGAAGACGCTTAGTTTGGCCTCCTCTGCAGCAGCTGGCCTTGTCTGGGACACTGGAATGTGAAGGAGTCACGTGTGACCCTTTCACATCAAGCTGTTCAAATCCAGGCGCTTACCTACCTCACTCCGAGTGCCACATTGGACCCAGTTGTGCAACCTTTGTGTTGGAAGGGCAGAGGGGCCCTACCCTGCTGGACTGCCCGTCTTCAGGAAGTTCTAATGCACCAGAGAGACAGATTTCACCCTTGCTCAGGCTGATGTGAACCTGGCTCTTCACCGGCAAGAAGACTGGAATCAAACCTGAGCGTCAGCGCCCTGGACATTCCCTGGTCTCGTTGGTCATCTCTCCTTTCCATCTTGCTCCATCCCTGGGCTCTTGATCATTATGAACAACAAAGGGTATTTTGCTTTCTGGGTTTGCTTTGGGTTCACATAATGAAAAACTCTAGCTGGGGGTTGTGGGGTGAAAGGAGAGTGAGAACCGTGTCTTTGTTTGCTCAGCTCCTTGCTGGTCAGGCTCAGGGGTGTCACTGGCTCCAATCCTTCCCCGGAGACCCCAAGTCCTCTTAGGAGCAGCAACTAAAGCGCTTTCTTGGGATGGCGTAACGATTCCTCCTCTTGCTCCTCAGTTGGCCCTAGAATATTTCTCTATCACTTGTAGATTTTATCTGTTGTTCATTTTTTTCATTTTTCTGAATTACATTGTTGTATATTTTATTATTGTTCTTATAGAGACCTGAATTGATACCGCCCTCGAGTAGGGTCAAGTCTACTCTTTATTCATATCGGAAATGTGAGGAAAGGTAAAGCCAAATTTTTTAACATCAAACCGTGTCTTACAAAGCACCCTTCATTCTAAGTAGTTGCGGAGAGATTTACCAAAGTGGATCATATTGTACATCAACCACTGAGCATTTACATATTTGGTGAGGAAAATGACTAGAGATCAAGACACGAGTAAGTATTTAATTGCATGACATGGACTACAAGCACCATAGAAATGTTAGAAATAAATTACATGTGACTTCCTTTCAGACATTATGAGACATCTAAAAGTGGTTTACATTTTAGAGCATGGACGTGATATAAAATGGGTAGATTGACAAGAAAGAGAACATTTCTAACAAAAAATCATATAGCCCAACTTCATATAGCCCAAGAAATATTCATAAGTACATAGTACACATTAATAGTCCATGGACTATGCTTTTGTAAGTTTATTCATCTGTTACGAATAGCTGGTATGTACCAGACACAGGCACAGTAGGAACACAGAGGTCATTTTCTAAGGGTAATCAATTATACTCAACGACAATATGGAAAAATGGACTTTAAACCCACCAATATACCAAGAAACTCATAAACACAAATTACAGTGATTGCTTTCAAGGAAAATTCAAGGTATAAGGGAGAATAACATATTTGTCAGAAAGATCAAAATATCTCAAGTATATATGAAATTTGAAAGATAATGATGCATTTACTAAGAAAAAGGGGAGTGAGAGGACAGGGATAACTTTCCATAGTATTGAAAGCCTGGATCAGTTTCTGGAGAATGAAGATCAGTTTAGTAAATGCTAGTAGGTGAAAAATATCAATGTCCTTGTTGGCCAGAGGGAAAAGCCTCATGACCAAAGGAAAAGCAAAGCCTAAGATTATGAGAGCACAGCCTTCCAGAATTGATTGATAAAGGACATTGAAAGAAAATGTATATTTGACATTGATAAAACAATAGGAATTTGTCATAAGTTCTGAAGGTCAAATCATGTCAAACTGTGGAGGTAGGGATATGGAAAGTGGACATGAACACAAATTAAAATTAAGACATGAGTGAGCTGGCTATGGCAGTTGATTCATTGAGACATGAGAAAAGACCCCATATAATAATTTTTAAAGTAGAAATATGTGTGAAAAAAATCATTTGGAGAAAGAATTATTGTTGCCTGATATCAAAATTTCACTCTAAAATCATATCCTGTTCTACTGCTCATGGAAAGTCACCACCATCCATGAATTTAATTTTTCAAGGAAAATACCAGGGGATTACTCTTCAAATCTCTTTCCATATTTTTCCAACTAACCACACATGCACACAAACATGTGTGTGTGCGCACACACACAGACACCATCCTGTGCTGAGTTAACCAAATCTACAGTCATCACTCAAGCATCAGCTTATATGTCTCTGCCTTGAGATGCATCGTATGACAGCTCCTCACTGTAAAGACCCTTATTATTTGTCCTAGTGCACTATTTTTTTTAAAGACTCTTTCTTGTACCATTTAACAGAAATGTGAAATTTTATATAGCAATCATAAGTTTTAATTATGCAAATGTTTGTGTATTAGTGTGTTTAAGATAAAAGTCTCCAATTGCAATATAACAAGCTCCAAGAAACCAGGGACTTTGGTGCAAACGCTAAGGTCAAATATGGCAAGAACTGTGTGATATACACAGTTTCATTTTTCATATCTCTTTTTGCCATAACTGGTTCCGAAATAATGCAGAGATTTTGAAACTGTATGGCTTTTCTAGAAATGAAGCATAAATAGATATTAAGAAAAAGTATTTTGAAAGATAAAAATATGTTTCTCTGCAGCACATTTACTTTGAGACAATGGCAGGTTATACAAGTGATGACATCATTTGGATGCACGGATCTAAGATAATACCTGGTGTGAGCTATGCTGAAATTGAAAAGAACGATGTCACAAGGCTTTGTGTGGAATTTGAAGATAACAGCATGGATAGGATTTTTCAGAAATGAGAATGGAAAGAGAAGGGCAGAGGGGTAAATGCCTAATGGTGGGATTTGGGGACTAATGAAGAAGGGAGAGACATGGTGTGACACAATAATGAAGTTCATAGGGTTTAGACTTGGACTTCAGTTTGAATTTGCAACATACCAATTGCTGGATGTGTGCCTTGGCAAATGTTACAGTTGTTTAATCTGCTTATAAAAAAGTGGGGGGATAAAACTGTCCACACAGTGTGCTGAACCGTGGGCCAAGTGTCAGGACATGATCACTTTATAAATGCCAACCATTAGTATTAGATGGTGGCAGATCTTGACAGTTCATAGTCTAAAAACTAGCCCATTTCTAGTAGAGAGAATTAGCTCTTAACAACGGGGATGAATCCCCTGATAATAGGATACAGCTGATTAGATTATTTTCCCACAATACCTTATGTGGAAAATGTACAAAGATTGTAAAATGAAGTAGGTTGAACGTATGTTTAAAAGTTAAAATAAATTTTGAAAATTCTCCTAAGTAATGATTAATTAGGATAGCTTGTGGCATTAAATTTTATTTTGCCCTGGCTTCTCTAGATCCTAATCTGTTTTCTTCTAGGTTTTAGAGTACTAGTAACTTTAAACTCATTCAGAATTCTTGGCCCCTATCACCTTTCACTGTCATCCTGTCGCCTCCACCAAAGAAGCCTGTTATAGACTCAATATTGATCCAAAGGGCTCCTCCACAAGAAGTTACTTTTATTTATATATTTAAGAACAAATCAGTATTCAGGCAGGATAACATTTTAGCTGTTGAGCTAATAAAGTGACCCTATTAAAAATGATTTCCTTTTTGCCTGCATATTGATTTCAGAGGCTAATAGAAGGTATACATAGCAAAGCGATATCATTTCACACAGCTGAGAAATGGGAAATCGCTGGCTACACTTGTATGATTCCAAGATCCATTTAAGTTGCATAGTTTCCAGTTACACAGATGTCATTAGTGCACATGGAACATTATCGGTGCCTTCCAGACACAGCAAATCCAGTCATTGTTATAAGTCTGGCTCTACTCTGATTTTGGCAATCTCACAGAGTGGAGGAAAGAAATGTATACAAATACAAGGGGCTTTGACATCTAAAGTTAGGATGATAAATGCAGAAATAATATTGTCCCACCTGTAGTTATTTAGATAGAAATGACCTGAAAAGTTATATTTGCAATATTTTTGTTAAAATAATTGAAATATAATGCCATGTATTTTGTTTAAGATAACCATATTTCTAATATGTGGAAATGTTTGATATAAAATAAGTTCCATATGCAATGAAAATAAATTATATTTTAAATTATGCCTTTTATTTTAAAAATTAAGTTATGTTTCTTAAGAATATTTTCTCATACTTAGTGATAACCATTATAACTATTTTATGTCATATTGAGAATTCTGAAAACATGTAAATTCAGAGAGAGTAACTAAACTAAAATTGTATTCTCATAACCCAGAATTTCCAATAGTTGACATTTTGTCATATTTACTTTGTCTTCCTTTTAAATAAAAGCCATATACATTACAGAAGATATTGAATAACACTTCACTCCTCTTCATTTGGGTCCAAAAACTCCTCTGAAAGCAATCACTTATCTGAATTAAACGTAAATTCTCTTTATCTTTTGCGGGACTGATAAGTAAGACATCATGTTATTTATAGCAAAACTAATCATCTGTATTTGTGTAGACAGTTACATTTATTTACCTACCTGGTTGATTCAAGTTTCAGCAGGGGGGATAAAAAGATATGACTGTAAACCAACTTATCAAACATGTGGGGGAAAATCGAAATCACAGTCACACTAAAAGTAAACTAATCATTATATCATTATAGCACTTGAAACATAAGGCAAAGAAGGATATCAATATTCTTTAGACCTAACAGGGTACAGTTAAAATTAAAAATAAAATAGGTATTAATGTTTATCTCTCAATTAAAATATGTAAATAGTTTAATTATAATAGTATTTAAATATTGTTTAACATGATTATTTTATTATTCTTAAGTTTTATTTTACTAGTAGAATTTAATGTGGCAATGGTCAACAATTATCACCCCCCATATTTATCAACAAGGTGATTTTATCATTGAACCCACTGAGAGCTAGATTCTCTGTCCTCTTTACTGAATCTGGGCATACTATTTCCACTATTTGATTATAGAAGTGATGCTATATTCCTTCTGAGGCTACGATACATGTGTCTGGGCAGCTTCTGTCTGGTTGTTATTTAACATTTGCTCTTGGCTAAGCATCCAGAATGAAGGAAATTTGACCATCCTGAACCTGTCATGTTGGAAAGTGTGGGTGATTTGGTCAAAAATTTCCAGGAACCAGCAAGTTTCCAATGCCAGCATTTAAATGTGGTGTCTTGGATATGTAACCAAGTTGAACTTTTAGTTAACTGCTGCCAAAGGCAGTATCTGATTATAGCTATATAAAAGACACAGCCAAGGGTTTTCAAATTCCTGGTACACAACAGCGTTAGAAAGATAAAATGGTTGTTTTGAGATGGTAAATCAAGGGGTAATTTTTCATGTAGCAAGTTAACATTATATATTTTCAATGTTTAGATCAAAGAGAATTTTAAAACCTTAAACAATTTAATGTAAATTTGTAATCAATATCAATGCAAGAGAAATGTAGTAATAAAGTTATACTTTATTGTCTGAATTTTCATGAACTTAAATTTGTTATAATGACAATCACAGTTCTACTAAAAATTCAACAACAAAATAGAAAATCAACTATCATGTAGACCCACATCTCTGCCAACACACACATTTAAATGTGTGACTCAAAAAAAGTGGATGTAGAGTCTACTTCAGTCACATTTTAACTCTGAATTGGGTAACATTGATTAAAAATGTTAATACACATTAGCACCACTTTCTCTTATTATGCAGTGAGAATATCATCTATGAAAAACAAAAACCTTGTGAAGAACATAAGTGAGGCTCACAATCCTATCAAATTGTTTGCATTGAAAAAATGGGGACAAATAATAATGAACTTATTTATATATGTGCATAGATTGACTTACCTATAAAAATATGCTTAATTTTTTCTAGGCATGAAAAACTTTGGACGATGAAGCAAGAACTTTTGGGTCATTAAAGACAAGCTAAAAATGCTCTCTGATGAAAATTGTAAAGCTGACATTATACTAAAAGTTGTTTTTTTGTTTTTTGTTTTGTAATTTGGTGTATCACTCTGTAAATCAAAAGATCTTTGAAGACTGTTTATCACAACTCATGTTACATATGCCAAAATGTGAAAACAACGTAAATGCTCCCCAACCCAGGAATAGATTAACAAACTGTGGTATATGCATGTCATGGAATACTATTCAGCCTTTTAAAAAGATGGAAACTTTACATCTTTTGTATTAAACTGGACAGAGTTGGAACTCATTCTTCTTAATAAAGGATCACGATAATGGAGAAGCAAGAATCCAACGTACTCAATTGTAATAGGAAGCCAGTAGATGATCTAATACATACCCACAGAAAAGAAAAACTCAAATAATTCAAGGTGGGGGCAGTAGAGCAAGGGCGGGGAGAGGGTAGGAGGGAGGACGATGGCAAGTTACGGTGTAGGACACACCTCTTGGGGGCAGGACACAAGTATAAGAGAGACTTTACTAGCAAATTCAAACAGTGTGACCTAATTCTTTGTACACCCAATGAACCTGAACCAATATAAATAAATTAATTAATAAATTAATAAATAAAGTTTACATTTCTGCCAAAAAAAGAGATATCTTTGAAGAAATATTGAAGAGTTTCTGTCATATGACTTTCAAATTCTATATCCTTTGCAATTAAAAATAAATTTGTTAAAAGAAAATTTAAAATCAATCTATCATAATTTGTTAAATTGCACACAGAGTAAAACACCCAGTGCTTTTGATAGCAGATGAAGTTCCTGAACCGTAGTCTAGCACTGGTCTACAGTGGAGATAATTAATTAATGGTCATTTCATACCCCAAAGCCATCTTACTGTTGACATCTTTGGGTCAGCGTCTTATTCTAACTTTTAAGAAATGTTAGATAGAGGATATTACTTTGACAAATGATTTTTGGAGGATTTTACTTTATTGAATTATTGATAAAAGTTTTAAGACATTGCAATGAACAATAAAAGGATTATCAAGTATGATCTCTAAAATTTTTGCTGATTTCCTGGGTGTTAAGGCAGTGGTTATATAAAGAAAAATATCTCAAGTGAAGTGAAACAGTTGTCGAATGTATTAAATAATAGTTGGCATTACTTGATGAGGAACTTACTACCAAAGTTACCACTCTGTTTAATGTTTGTCCCCCAAGAGTGTATTCATTGAAGGCTTACTCGCAAAGTGATGGTATTGGAGGTGAGGACTTTGGGAGATGATTTAGAGATCCAGATGGAGCCCTCTTTAGTAGGATCAATGCCCTCATAAGGAGAAGGAGGCATGGGATACTTCAGTGTACAATGAGAAGTTAGTTAGTTGGTGTAGTCTGCAATCTGGAACAGGGCTCTCACTACAGCCTGGTTATAAAGGTTCCATGACCTTGGACTTCCAGCCTCTAGAACTGTGAGGAATTTATTTCAATTTTTATAAGGCATCTCAATTTATGGTCACTGTAATAGAAGCCTCAACTGATTGAGATAAGAAAAATCCTCTAGAATATGGCAAAACTATGAGATGAAAATTGTTCTGATTTTCTCCAGGGAAATACGGAACAAGGCTACTGATAAACCTGTACTACTTGCCTAAAATTGCTAAGAGTAAGGTTAGACACCTCAATTTATCAAAAGTCATTTTTTTGGTCTTTTTGTTATTATTATTGAATCATAGCTGTGTACACTAATGCAATTATGGGGTACAATGGCCTGGTTTTATATATAATTTGAAATATTTTCATCTAACTGGTTAACATAGCCTTCAAGGTATTTTCTTCTTATTGTGTTAAGACATTTATATTCTACATTTAGTAAATTTCACATGTACCCTTGTAAGATGCACCATAGGTGTGATCCCAACAATTACCCTCCCTCGACTCATACTCTCCCTCTCCTCCCTCACCCCTTTCCCAATATTCTTGGGCTGTAATTGGGTTCATATGAAAGCTATAACTTGGTTTCATAGTAGGGCTGAGTACATTGGATACTTTTTCTTCCATTCTTGAGATACTTTGCTAAGAAGAATATGTTCTAGCGCCATCCAGGTAAACATGAAAGAGGTAAAGTCTCCATCTTTCTTTAAGGCTGCATAATATTCCATGTTGTACATATATCACAATTTACTAATCCATTCATGGGTTGGTGGGCACTAGGGCTTCTTCCATGACTTAGCAATTATGAATTGGGCTGCAATAAACATTCTGGTACAAATATCTTTGTTATTATGTGATTTTTGGTCTTCTGGATATATAGCTAGTAGAGGAATTGTAGGATAGAATGGCAGGTCTATTTTTAGACCTCTAGGTATTCGGCAAACATCTTTGCAAAATAGTTTGCCTTCACAACAGCAGTGTAGAAGTGCTCCCTTTTCCCCACATCCACACCAACATCTCTGGTTTTGGGATTTTGCGATGTGGGATAATCTTACTGGAGTTAGATGATATCTCAAAGTAGTTTTGATTTGAATTTCTTTGATGATTAAAGAAGATAAGCATTTGTTGATATGTCTGTAGGCCGTGTGCCTGTCTTCTTTGGAGAAGTTTCTCTTCAAGTCCCTTGCCCACCCTGAGATGGGATTACTTGTTCTTTTCTTGCTAATACGTTTGAGTTCTCTGTGGATTCTGGTTATTAAATCTTTGTCAGAGACATAACCTGCAAATATCTTCTCGCATTCTGAGGGCTGTCTATTTGCTTTACTTACTGTGTTCTTGGCTGTGCAGTAGCATTTTAGTTTTATCAGATCCCAGTAATGTATTTTTGGTGTTGCTTCAATTGCCTGGGGGGGTCCTTCTCATAAAATATTTGCCCAGGGCAATTTCTTCAAGTGTTTTCCCTGCACTTTCCTCTAGTATTTCTATAGTTTCATGTCTTAAGTTTAAACCTTTAATTCAGTGAGAGTCTATTTTAGTTAATGGTGAAAGGTAGGGGTCCAATTTCAGTCTTCTACAAGTCAACAACCAGTTCACTAAGCACCATTTGTTAAATAGAGAATCTTTTCCCCATTGAATGTTTTTAATTGGTTTGTCAAAGATCAAATAATGGTAAGTAGCTGGGTTCATCTGTTGGTTCTCTATTCTGTTTCATATAGCTACCTCTGTTTTTGTGCCTCTACTATGCTGTTTTGAACATTTTAGATTTATAGTATAGTCTGAGGTCTGCTAGTGTGATTCCTTCTGCTTTGTTTTTATTGTTGAGTAATGTCTTGGCCCTTTGAAGTTTTTTTCTGGTTTCATATAAAATGAAATATTATTTTTTCAAGATCTTTAAAGTATAACATCAGAGCTTTAATAGGTATTGCATTGAAATTGTATATTGCTTTGGGTAGTATGGACATTTTAACAATGTTGATTCTTCCCAGCCATGAACATGGTATGTTTTTCCATTTGTTAACATCTTCAGTTGTTTCTTTTCTTAGAGTTTCACAGTTCTCTTTATAGAGATCTTTCACTTCCTTTGTTAGGTAAACTCCCAAATAATTAATCTTCTTTGGCAGTACTGTGAACAGAATAGAGTCCTTGACTGTTTTTTCAGCTTAACTATTGTTGGTATATATAAAAGCTACAGATTTATGAGTGATTTTGTAACCTGAGATGTTGCTATAACCTTGATCACTTCTAAGAGTTTTGTAGAAGAGTCCCTGGGGTTTTGAGATACAAAATCATATCATTTGCAAAGAGTGAAAGTTTGACCTCTTCTGGTCCATGTGGGTACCCTTGATTGCCTTTTCTTGCCTAATTGAGATGGCTAAGACTTTCATTACAATGTTAAAGAGCAGTGGAGACAATGGGCAACCTTTCCTGATTCCTGATCTGAGTGAAAATGATTTCAATTTAACTCCATTCAATACGATATTGGCTGTGGGTTTG
This sequence comes from Perodicticus potto, assembly GCA_963574655.1. Classification (NCBI taxonomy): domain Eukaryota; kingdom Metazoa; phylum Chordata; class Mammalia; order Primates; family Lorisidae; genus Perodicticus; species Perodicticus potto. The sequence continues at coordinate 2,143 of CAUYRH010086489.1, read as the reverse complement.
CTGTAGATGGCCTCTATCAGTTTAAGAAATGTCCCTTCTATACCCATTTTATTAAGTGTTCTAATCATGAAAGGATACTGGATATTATCCAAGCTTTTTCTGCATCAATTGAGAGAATAATTTGGTCTTTGTTTTTGAATTTGTTTATGTGCTGAATTATATTTATAGATTTACATATATTGAAACAGCCTTGAAACCCTGGGATAAAGCCCTCTTGATCATGGTATATAATTTATTTGATGTCACTGGATTCTGTTCACTAGGATCTTGTTGAATATTTTTGCATCAATATTCATTAGTGTTATTTATTTATAATTTTCTTTTCTTGTTGTGTCTTTTCCTGGTTTGGGGATCAAGGTGATATTTGCTTCATAGAATGTGTTGGATAGTATTCCTTCTTTTTCTATATTTTGGAAAAGGTTGAGTAATATAGGTACTACTTCCTCTTTAAAGGTTTGGTAGAATTCTGATGTGAATCCATCTGGTCCCAGGCTTTTCCTTTTAGGGAGATTTTGTATAGTTGATGCTATTTCAGAACTTGATATAGGCCTGTTCAACATTTCCACTCCATTCTGGCTAAGTCTAGGAAGTTGGCATGCTTCCAAGTATTAGTCTATTTCCTTCAGATTTTCATATTTCTGAGAATAGAGTTTCTTGTAATATTCATTAAGGATTTTTGATTTTCTGAGAAGTCTCATTATTTTTGCTTTCACCATTTCTGATTAATGAAATGGGAGATTTTTACTCTTTTTTTACCATTTAGATTAGCCAAAGGTTTATCTATTTTATTGACCTTTTCAAGAAATCAACTTTTGGACTTATTGATCTGTAGTATAATCCTTTTGTTTTCAATTTCATTTAATTATGATCTAATTTTCATTATTTCTTTTCTTCTGCTGGGTTTGGGATTGGAATGTTCTTCCTTTTCCAGTTGCTTGAGATGTTTCATTAAGTTGTTAACATCCTATCTTTCTGTTCTCTTGAGGAAGGCTTGCAATGCTATAAATTTTCCTCTTAGGACTGCCTTTTCCATATCCTAGAGGTTCTGACAATTTGTGTCTTCACTATCATTTTCCCCCAAATTTGGTAATTTCTTTCTTAATCTTGTCTTGACCCAAGTATTATTCAGCATAAGGTTATTTAGTTTCCATGTTCTTGTATAAGTATGCAGATTCTTGTTGTTATTGAGTTCAACTTTTATTCCATGATGGTCTGAAAAGAAGCATGAGTAATTTCTATTATTTTCAATGTGCTAATGTTAGACTTGTGGCCTAAGATGTGATCAATTTTGGAGTACGTTCCATGGGCTGATGAAAAGAATGTGTATTAAGTTTTGTTAGGATGAAATGGTCTGTAGATGTCTATTAAGTCCAACTGTTGAATGATTAAGTTTCAGTCTAAAACCTTTGTTTAGCTCCTTATTGGAGGATCTATCCAACACTGCCTAAGCAGTGTTAAAGTCTCCAACTATTATGGTGCTAGAGGAAATCAAGTTGCATTCAGGTTGGGTGCATAAATGTTAATAATTGAAATCTCATCATGTTGAGTGTTACCCTTAACAAATATGAAATAACCACCCTTATCTTTCCTTACTTTTGTTGGTTTAAAGTCTATTGTATCTGCAAGTAAAATTGCAACGCCTACTTTTAACTGCTTTCCATTTGCCTGAATATAGATGACCAGCCCTTCACCCTGAGTCTATATTTATCTTGTATGGTAACATGAGATTTTTGTATGCACAGATCTGGCCTGAGTTTTTGTATCCAGTCAGCCAACCTGTGCCTCTTTAGAGGACAATTTAAGCAATTCACATTAATTAAGAACATTGATAAGCCTGATAAAATTTTGCGTATCAAGTTTTTTGAAAGTCCAGTGGACATTTATAATCCTTGTGGCACTGTAGAAGTTGGAATTTGATCAAAAGTTTCTGAATGAGTTTACTTTTGTGTTGGAGAATTGCTCTGGTCATTATGGAGGATAGGTCTGAGAATATCCTGGAGTGTTGGTTTAGTTATGGCAAATTTTTTCAACACATGAATGTCATTAAAGTATTTAATTTTTCCATCATAAATGAAACTCAGTTGTGCTGGATATAGGATCCTGGGTTGAAAGTTATTTTGTTTTAGGAAATTAAAAGTTGATG
>CAUYRH010086488.1:0-81649 GCA_963574655.1 Perodicticus potto | reverse complement strand
GCATATGATGACATTTTGCCTCTCGGCTTCTTAGGATCTCCTTTGCCCATGTTTAGTTATTTTTCCTCAGCGAGGCACAGAGTCGCCCAGTGCCCGTCCGGCTCTCACTTGCCCCGGCGCTGTCTCTATGGAGCTCAATGTACTGCCTAGTTTGATATTCTTAATGAAGCACAAAGCAGGCTTTGTTTTTGTTAAATTCCTTGAGATATCTACCTAAAAGAAAAGCTTTCTAATCCCTTGATCTCTATTCCAGAACTTAAAGGGTATTTAAAAAATGTTTTTAAAGAGTAGGAAATCTGAGGAAAATTGCAGTTCAAGATTCAGTGAAGTATGTGAGTCAGTGTTTGGGTGTAGACTCCAATCTTGCTACTAATACGTTGTCTTTCATGGTTGTGTTACTATGGAAAGTGGCAGCTGTGACTGATTTTGAAACAATTAGTGTAGGACCTTTTGATTTTTCCCACCCCATGTAGCTGGAATGGGACTTATCTTGGTGCCATCCCCATATGCTATTAAGAGTTTTTAATGGCCTTTACTCATTAAGGACCAACTCATTCTGATTATCGCCTATGGAAGTGAAGATCAGCTCTTTGCCACTGGGACTCCTTTTGACATGTTCAACTGTGGATCACCAACTTTTAGTACAGTGCCTCGCAGATGGGAAGGCTCAATAAATGTTCATTAAATGTTGACTGAATAAATTGACTTAATAAATGTATGCTTTATTATTCATCCGTCATGTAGAAACGGTATTGTATCTTTTTCTTCCCCATTGTAGAGCCACAAGCTGTTTGGAAAACAGTGAAGGTAGAATCATGTTATTAAATAAACATGGTCTCTCACTAATTATATGTGTGACCTTGTGCAGGGGACTTTCCTCTTTAGTCCAGGGTTTTACCACCTATAAAGTGAGGGAATTAAGCCAGATAATCTCTGAAGTCCCTTCCTGTTTTTCTGTATAGTGATTCATGTGTAATGACATAGCATGTGCTTTATTATTATTATAGTGTTGGGGGAAATCAACTTGCATGCCACTTACTTCTTTTTATAAAGGACATGAGTCAAGTTCATTAGGCAAGTGAAGAAGAATGCGAAAGTAAGGATTTTCTCCCATTCACAGCCTGGTAGGCTTTTTTGTTTAGTTTTCCAGAAGTTAAGAGAGTAAAGAATAGAAGAAAGCAACAAAAAATATATTTTTAAATGCAGGAAAATAATTTATTTGGATCAATTAATTGGATAAAGGTTGGTTTTATTCAAAGGAAGGATAGTGCTTTTCATATTCATAAAATACTAATGACTCCAGACCCATTTAATTTCCACACATCTGTTAAGCACAGCAAAAAGAAACCTAATGATCTAACAGAAAAACACACTTAAGGATAACATTTGGTCCACAGATCTATCATTCTGTTGCCAAGATGAAGTGTCTGAAGCTTTTGCAGTAATTGCTGTGACTAGGCAGAGCAAAAGGACTTATGTACATTCGTACTGGTATGTATACACATGTATCTGCGCCTCCCCTGCCCATATTAGAACCTGCTATTTATTTCCTGAATGAAGTGTAGGCTGGAGAGTTGCATTCAGTGGTGCTGCTGAGAAAGGGATGCACAATGTGTTGTCATTTAAAGGAGAGACATTGAGTAGACAGAAACACAGGAGCATTAAATTACCATGCTGCAATTTATTTTTTAGTGCAATTCTTGCTGAAAGGTCTTGTAGGAAAACAAGAACATTTAAGGAAGTAATCCTCAGCCTCTATGGATGCATGTGTTTATTGAGAGTCTGCTTGGTGAGCCCTACACAGTCTCTTAGATTGAGAGCCTCTGTGCCAGCTTTATTTTCCGTGATGCTACTGGTCAAAAATCTTCAGTCTCTTCCTATGTGAAATGGAGTTAATATAGAATTTTTGTGAGGATCAAATGAAACAACAGTGTGAGTACATAAAGAAATAGTGGGAAAAGTCACAGAGAGGTCATCGTTATATCCACACCTACAAAAGTCACTCTTCTTTATTACTAATTTCTCTTCTCACAAATTTCACAGCCCTCTTGGTTTTCAATAGGCAGATAAGAAAATTACCTTTTCGCTGTTGGCTGGCTATGTTCCTCTCCCGTATTCTACCATAATTGTAATTATAAACTCACCACCACCACCAACCAGGTACCTGCCATCATCCTCCTCTCCAAGTAATGAAGTTATAACAAAATGCCCTGCATAGGGAAGAATATTCCCTATGTTCAAATATTATAGTGTTCCAGTGCAATCAATGGACTTTCTTCCTGATGCACATTGAAGTGAATACTATTTCACAATGGTCTTAACATTAGAAATGTTAAGTATAAATCAAAACAAAGGTAAAACGTGAGTGTCATATTTTGGAGAAATCTAGCATTACCCCAACAGATTACAGTGTTTCAATTTCAACTCCTCTACTTTGGGCTAGAAAACACTTTGTAATTTGTGCCTGTAGGCTGGAGGGAGTTGTCACTCTCTCTCCAACCACCTCTACACTACTATTTCTTGATGCCATATCTGGCAAAGATGAAATCATTTCTGGAATTATAAAATTGGTCTGGGCCTGCAAGAGGGGTAATCCCCAAATCTCCCGATCTTCCTTCCATTTTCATGTTCTCCGCAGATATTTGTTGTTTTACAAAGATCTTTCAGAACTGCAAATTTAAAATAAAAATTGGATAGCACTACTCTCTTTTCCCAAAGCTTTTTATGACTGCCTTCATTAATTATGAAGTAGTTACACCATTTATCTACACCTCCCAATGTAGAGCCTCCTCTTTTTTATTTTCTCCATAAACTATCTGCTGGCATCCTTTGTCAAGCAGATGTGTCCAGAAGCCATGTTGTAAATAGTGAAGTTGGAGAATCTTGCTGGTTATGTTCCATCATTCTCTGCTTTATGCTTCCTTGGTACCAAGCATCTTCCACTAAATAACCCACTGAACCTCTATAAGGAAAAGTGCTCTTCCAGATACCATGAAGACTACCTGGGCCAGAGTTGTTAGGCTGCTGAATGTGTGTGCAAAAGTATAATTGATCCAGTTCTTTCTCCCTTTGAAGTACAAGTGCCTTTGAGCCACTTATAGAAAGCTACTGTCATTGACTTACAGGCTCTCCTGAAAAAAAAAAAAACAAGCCAATGCATCACGTGGCCTTCCTTTGACTAGTACTTTTAACAGCTAGTAACAATGTGTTACATGGATAAAAGTGTATTTATTGACTTGAATCAATACTGAGACTCTTTTCTACATATTCTATCTCCTTAACAGTTTTTTAATTGAATTCTTAAATATTTCAGTGTTTATAATTTACCGTAAAAGATAAAATTAGGAGTAAGAGAAATAACAGTATCAAATTCAACATTCTTGATTTTATTAAGAAGGATAAAAACTAAAATCTTGAAGGAGCTTCATACATCAGAGATGTATGAATTTGACCATTTCTCTAATAGAAAGATGAAACATTTAAAATTTTCCAATCAATTATAGTACTATATTTTAGCCATCTCAAATCAATGCTGCAAATTTAGATTATACATCAACAAAAAGATGTACAATATAAAAGAAAAATAATGTACAATATAAAATAATTACTTAGATTTAAATGCTGTTTTTTAATAAAAACACACACTTCAATATCTCTGTCTCTCTAGTATTTGTCGTATTCCTCGCTCTCACTCAGGGCAGGTATAGAGCATGTGATCAATAATATTTACTAAATGAGTTTTTTAAAAAAAATGTATGTTTTAATTGGTTGTTGATGAAATAAACTATACATGGCCCATGGGTAAGTGTTTACTCAGAGGCTACAATTCAAAAATCAATTTATAGAACACATAAAGAAAGAAAAACCAAGCTACTAACTGCTGCTGTCTCTTTATGCTTATGCCTTAATCAATAAATTAAATTTTATTGTTAATAAGTAATTTATATTATGGTGGTATTGGCGATATTGCCTTTAAAAACCTGAATTTTCTTATAACTCTCAGTTTTCATAGGACTTTCCAGCGATATTTCCCATAATATCTAAGAACAGGTTTTTCAGGGTGCTCTAGGATCAGAGAGGTTATATTCACATGAAGGATGTCAGGTTCACTCAAGTAATTAATCAGAGTCCACAAAGTTCCTCCCCTTCCCTAATAATAAAAGAGAGATAGGTGATTATAACTTAATTATATTAAAATAATAAGCCAAATGACGGAGGAGGAGCAATGATCAGTAGGGTCCATATGTATTTATCACTGTATTTGGCTCTGATTATATTTTTAAATTGTGTAGATAATTTTACTCTTTTCCCTTCCACTTGACAATTCTAAAAAAAAGAAAGAGGTAAATAAAAAGGAAATTCCAATGCTATGAGTAGAAAGTTCAACACTATATGTTTTAAATGATTAGTATAAATTTAAAGGGGACAGCTTAATGAATACAAGTTTTATTTTATATTTAATCTATAAATAGTAATTTCCAAATGGCAATTGAACTCCTTGAGTTCTTACCATTCTTCACTTATTCCTTTGGCAAATATTAAATGTCTTATATGTGTTTCCCTGTCTTAGATTCTGGGGATATGTAAGTCAAATGCCAAAGTTACAACCTCTAATCATTTATTTCTAGCTTACGAGGTATTATTTTTCTTCAGTTGAGTAGGTCAACATAGAGAATAGCTATGTGATATACTGAAAAGTCAGAGAGACCTAGTTAAAAGACTTTGCCTTTACTAGAAGAATGACTAGAAAATGTTGTATAAACTGAGTAGAGGTAATTTTTCTTGCCCAAATATTTTGTGGATTAGTCACATGGACAGTATAAAGTAGTTAACTGGGTGTAGACATCCTCGTAATGACTTTCATGGTCTTCTATTGGCACATGTATAACTAAGAGTTCATGAATATCCTGCTTAGCACAGAAAAATGGAGGCTTTCATTAATTTAGAGATTGTCACAATTACCATATAGCTCTTGAATTGTCATTATAAAAAATCAGTAAATGAAAGTAACCTCTCCTGTCATTGCTTAGAAATTATATAAAGCAAAAAGTGCCTGAAAAAAGTGTAGAAATGGGGGTCAAATTATTTACTGAGACTTGAACTTTAAAACTGTATATCATCCAACATATTTACATTTTCCATAAAAAGAAAAAATGGATCCCAGACCCTCCTATCTGGACTGCATCTTTAATCAATATATCAGTTTGATTTAAAATTGAGTATCTATCCTGCTGGAGAAAATGTGCTGGTCACAGGAGTTGAACCATTCTCAGCCTAGATAGCAAGTTCTCATGGCAAATTGAGAAATGGATTAAAATATAATAGGTGTCTTACGTGGTTTGCCTACAGGTAAAGGACATGAAAGTTGTGTGGATCAGGACAGGCTTCTTTTTCCAATAATTATTTGTCATTGTAAACTAAAAATTTCTTTTTCTATATCATATGGCAGACTGCGGTCCTGCTAATTGTATTGCCTATGCTTTGCAATATTAAGGTTTCTAAGATGCGAAAATTCAAAATTTGGCCCTAAACAGATCACCATGATAATGATGCTGATTGAATATAAGAAGTAATTAACATCACTTCAGGAGTTGTCTCCCATTCTCCATCAAGGACACTATTAACTTGGAAGTATTGGAAGGTTGCCCACATGCACCTGGGCAATCCACCTATTTTCTAAAGCTTAAAAAATTTCCACAATTCATTTGCAATTTTTAATATTTTTTGAAAAGTATTTTCAGATATTTTTATTTATTTTCAAATACTGTTTTGGAATTTTTTTTTCTTATCTGAACACTGATTCAGAATTCTAGGAAAAAAGAAATTTATATTTCATTATTTTTACCTTCAAATTTTGACGCAATGCCTTGATAAATTAGCCCACAATGGTACCATAAACTATGATTTAAGTTCAATAAACAAAACAAACCAAAAAAATAAAAAATAAAAACAAAACCCATAAACCACAAAAAATTAGACCCCATGAGAGTAGATATTAGTGTTTATTTTATGATACAAAAAGTGTGAATAAATGAAAATTGCTGATATGTATTTACCATTCTTTTGGTTCTATAGTAGCAGATGTTATGATTTATTTTACCTTGAAGCATATTTTGTCTTTAAGTTATTTTGGAGTACAAGAGTATATTAACATTTCTACATTATAAAACTACTATTGAATTGTTCATTCTCATATTGATCCCTGCATCTGAAATGCTTCTTGAATTTTTCTTTTTTTAAAAAATTTCATATTCTACATTGAATATGTTTGACTCTCTGGTCTGCTACCAGAGAATTAAATGTAGTAATAGTAAAGCTATATTGAAAAGTAGAAAACAGGAAAATTTGAAAATTGAAATCTTATGTAATCCTTCTTTTCTGAGAAAATATTTTCATACCTATGTGCTGTAGGGATTTGATATTAGTCATCTGGTTGATCCTAGGAAAGGGTGTGAACCGAATCTTCTTAAATAAAACCATTGTAAATTCTATGTATTCTTTGGGTAAAACTGATTTTAAAAATTCTATCTGCCCTGATTGCTTTTCCCTCTACAAAAAAAGCATATATATATCTTTTAATGTTATCAATCCCTGTACCTATTTGTTAACATTTCCTTAAATGTGTTTTCTCCAGATGTTGGAAATAAAAAAGTCCTTGTTATTGTTTCCATTGTCACTCTTTACTACTTTCCATAGGCAGCATATTGTGCAAGCCAAGAACTGGAGGAAATAACAGACGTGTGAGCCCCAAATTATAGGCACAAAAATAACTTTCATAAAATGGGTTTTAAATGACACCACTTTCCAAAAAGCCAGCTCTAATTGACTCAAGCCTAGAAAGCAGTAACTTAGGGGAACATCAGACACACTTAGACTGATCCCAGAAAGTGTTCCACCGTGTGACATTAGCTGGGATGATGACATTCCCAGCTTGCTGCCAGCACATTCCAGAAGGCAGGCTGGGTATTTTGGAGCTGGTGGAACCAGTTCTTTTCTATAGCATTGTTCTGACATCTGACATCGTTGAGATGATAGTTTATTTATACAAGCACTTCTGGGAATCCCAACCCCATTGGGGGAGAAAGAGAGAGAGAGAGAGAGAGAGAGAGAGAGAGAACACTGGAGAAATAAGAGTGGAAACTCCTGGTCTTTTCTGTGAATGCAGACAGAATCTTCACCCTGGGTTTAGGGACTGGAGCAGCCCCGGGGTTCCTGCTGTTAGTAGAATGTTACAGATGGCTGCCTGGGCAGGAAGCCCTCCCCCTTCCTTAACAGGGCTCTAGGGAATGCAAGGGGCCTGGAACCAGCCCTCTCCTTCCCTTCCAAACCTCTTCTCCAAACCCCTACTGAGTAAAAAAAAGAAGAGAGAGAGAAAAAAAAATATGCACGTCCCTGGAAATATTTCTGCCAGTCGGTTTTTAGTGGAATCTTGAATTAACCTCTTCACTCCCGATTAGAAAAGCGATTTATAACTTTGCTGGCTTTTCTTTAATATACTGACTTAATTTCATCAGCTCATTGAAGTACCGAACCATTTGGATTGAATTATAATAGCACGTTTGTATTATGCAACAATTTCAAGTAAGCTAAAGCAGGTTTGAATTCTAAAATAATTAAAAGTACTTTAACACATCAAATATTATATTAATAGTGTTCTCTTGTTCCATTTATTAAAATCATATTTTGAAAGTTTTGTTTCACTCATAGTATTTCCTTGGGTGCTTTTGTTTTTTGTAATAAAGCATAATTTTAAAAATACTCTGTCTTTTTGGAGTCTATTAAAAAGGGCTTAATTTTGTGATCATAGTCATTTATAATTTTAAGGCAATTTCATTAACCATAGTCTTCCATTTTTGAATTCTTAAGTCATTCTATATTTGCATGCTAAGACATGATTTTTTTAAAAATTACCCTTTATTTTGGACTTTATAAATAGGAGATATAGCTAATATGTCCTAGAAAAGAACCTAATAGTTTATGTTAAAGTAAAAAGGGAACTGTTATTTTTAACCTTACAATTGCCATATACAAAAAGCAAAATATGCTACATGAAGAATATACTTATTTTCAAGCATGTATATTACATTTGTTTGATTAAAAGTTTGGTTAAATGTTTAAACATTTGATTAAAATGTGGGTTAACATACCACTGAAAATATTAATTCTCCTTAGTGGCAGGATAGACCACACAAACTCTACAATGTCTATGATAAAATAATTAGTTTTTTTTTTTTATCATATCAAGAGTGACATGTTCTGTATACCAACTATTGCTATACAGCACCAAAAAAAAAAAAAAAAGAATAAGGAAGGGAAACTATTGAAAAATTAAGTAAGGAGGGTAACAGATGGAAGAGTTATAAAGCAAAAGATAGCATTTCATATTAAGCTATATCCAAATATTCTGTTTGACTATATCTATTCACCTATTAATTTACCAAATAGTAACTGGTTTTCTATTCACCTATTAATTTACCAAATAGTAACTGGTTTTAGGCATCTGTGTTTCAAGCATCATTTTAGATATCAGGGATTCAATCATGAGTCAAACATACTATTTACAGGAAGGAAACAGTTTGGTGGAAGACAGACATAGTCTGGCTTTCTGTCACCTCGTATCTTCTATCAAAATGAGGACATGTCGAGTCATCCCATTCTCACCCACACAGCCTCCTTTGTCATTCCACCTGGCATCCATTCTGATCAGTCACTGCCTCTGTCTGGTAAGTGCCCAACTTGTACCACATACTAAGTATTCTTAGTAGTATGTATATTTAGGCACAATAGAAACTTCCCTCACTTGGCATCCCCTTAAAAATTTTTTAAACTTATTTACCTTATATAAGATTGCTTTGGTTCTGACTAAAACCATGAAAGTAAACAAGCAAAAACAAGGAAAGTGGGCAGTGCCTGTGGCTCAGTGAGCAGGGCGCTGGTCCCATATACCAAGGGTGGCGGGTTCAAACCCGACCCCTGCTGAACTGCATCAGAAAATAGCTAGGCGTTGTACAGGTGCCTATAGTCCCAGCTACTCGGGAGGCTGAGGCAAGAGAATCACCTAAGCCCAAGAGCAGGAGGTTGCTGTGAGTTGTGACTCCCACACTCTACTGAGGGCAATAGAGTGAGACTCTGTCTCTACCAAAAAAAAAAAAAAAACAAGGAAAGTGATAGAGGTGTTTTGAAAGATTTTTTTTTTTTTTTGAGAAAAATAAGAAAAGCTTAACTACTTTCTGCCCTCACTTTAAATACTGTGTGTCTGAAGAAGATGGTGGCTCCAAAGGTCCTGGAATTGTGAGGAAAAGTGGATGGCAGGGGACTAACTCAGGAATCTGCTCTGCTCAACTTACCCACCTGGGATAGGCAATCTCTGATTTCTTATATAAGCTATGTGGATAATTTTCCTGTTAAAATTAATTTTGTTTGGAAAATCTGTTTCTTATAGTCAAAAAGCATCTGAACTGAAATAATATATTCAGAGGAAATGGGATGACTATTATTTCCTAAGACTAGAAATGGAATATCTTTACTTATTACTCCAAGTAAGGGATTTTGTAATATGTATTTAGTTCATGCAGGTTTCCAAATCATAAAACTTCTTGGGAGGCATATTAAACTCCATAAAATCTAGATTCTAGAAGTATTATTTTTTCGATAAATAGCATTCTTCCATGCACTCTTGGATTTCATTTTATCTGACTTTGATAGCTAACTTCAGGTGACTCTCAGATTGCCAGTTTCCTAGTCAGTGGTATGGCCTATAGTCATACCTCACAATTTGATCAACCACATCATAAAACACTCAATAGAAGTTTTGGCCAACACATTCAAGTGAGAATGCAGGCCAAAAGCCAAAGTTTCCATTTCTATATTTAATTGTCATTGACTATAAATATGTATTTGAGGAAAAGGAAGGCCTGTTGGGCAAATTAGAGCCTGTTGACATCAGCTCACTAGCTGCATCAGAATCATTTTCACATCATGTATATCAAAACTCAGCCAAATTGAAATGTTCAAAAACCAAGAGGCATTCTATTTTGTCTTCCCAGACTATAGACTTCTTTTGCATTAGTGCAATCGATGGCAGTTCACATAAAGACAATAATAATTTGAAAATAGATATATTTGAGTAATCTGACACCTGATGTCATGTAGTTTATTGTTAAATTATTGGGGATTAGTGGTTTTAAAGGATGCATTGATTTCCTAAGCACAGAAGAAAATTCCATAGATATCCTCAATAAAAATCAAAGAAGCAAAAGAAGCTGTGTGAATGATTTCATTTATCAGAGTTTTATCTGAACAGCTGAATAGAAGGAATTATAACAAAGATACATGAAAGTAAAAAAAAGACTTATGTTGTTTAAGCATAATAAATAAAAGATGAAGTGTGCTTCAGGAAAAAAAATCAAATCTCACTGGAAATGCCTTAAATGTCTACATATGTAATGATTCAGCAAGGCTCAATGCGCTAATGACGGGCCATTGCCACATGCCACAGTGCTGCAAAGCACAGCCATTCCTTTACATTGCCCCTGTCCAAGTCCATTAAGAAATAATGGTTCTAAGATGAAAGTCTTGTTAGAGTTTCAATGAAAATGTTTGGCACACCATGATGAAAAGTCAACAATCTGCTTTTAACGAGAGACACTGGAAAAATGTTGGTTAACATACCACTGAAAATATTAATTCTCCTTAATGGCAGGATGCAACGTAGCTTTTTATAGTTTTTGATCCATGTCATAAATTTGGCTATGACAAAGGGGATACTCCAGCATTAACTAACTGGCAAGAACATTAGCTATTTTCCAGCCCTAAAAGTTTGGCCTTTAGTATTCTTTGTAATGCACCAAAGGGCCAGATTTCTATCCTCAGAGAACAGAACGTGTGTGTCTGTGGGTATTATGCACAGGCACTCACATGCATTTGTGAGTGTGTAGTCAACATGTGTGTGTTGACTGTGTAAGTAGCTTTTCTTTGAACTTCTAGAGAAAGTAAACAAGGAGAAATGTTATTAAGCCCTAAGAGCTGGATCTTAGCATTATTACCTGATTCAAAAAATTGTCAAGTGGAGTCAATGACGAAGACAATCTTAGAAGCAATGATGACTTGGTCACTCAGTGCCTTGTCATGCACTGTCCATTTCAACTAGACATTGTTTAAAAAGTGTGTTTTTTCTATACATTTGCATCTATAACATAATTTTAAATTTTCATCATTTTGGGAATGAATCACAAGGCAGAAAGTAGTCATCTCATTAATTTCAGAACTTACATTTCAAAACAGGTTTATCTTTGTTCAAAATTTCCATGTAGAGTTTACTTTTAGTAATATAGAGATGCTATATGTATGACAAGATTTTAGCATTTTATCCCTAAAGCTTTCTTTCAACTTTGCTGCAGATGGGTGTTTTTTCTTTAGCAAATTGAAAGGAAACAATTTCTTCTAATTGGATAATCATAAGGATATTCACTAAAGGGATAATTATTTGTTGCTATAATAGAAGCTCATAGTTGTAATCATGTTTTAAGTTTATTCCTGATGGAGGTTTGAGTCTTCTTCAACAACAAGAAAACAAACCCGTTAGCTTACAATATGTTAATAAATTTCTGCTTCTTCTGTTTTAAATTTCAGTGTGAATCCAACATCTTGGATCAATGATTGAGAGGAAAGATGAGGTCTGAACTTCATATACAGAAAGAATAGTTTACCATCAGATTACCTTAAAGGTTTTGGATGAAATAGAGTACTAGCAGAACAAACTATAATTTAATGCTATTTCTTTATACCATACTTCTTAAACGTTCAGGAGCCCAAGGATTATTTAGTGCTGGTAAATGACTTCTTAAAATTAAAATTTCTAGATCCAGAAAGTCTAATTCAGTAGGTCTGAGATGAGGTTAAGGTTTGTGCATTTAAAACAACTTTCTTCTGCCCCCACCTGGGATAAGGAGGTCATTGGCTCTTTTCTCATTTTAGAGAAAACACTGATGGATAGCTAATGAACAATTAAACTTTTCACAAAGGGAGTGGGACTTATTCATGTCCCAATCAGCTTCCCAGTGAAGGGAAAATCTTTGTGCACTCAGAAAAAGAGTGTGCTGCTTGAGAAGACACAAAATCCTCTTTAATGTAAGTATTCCTCTGTTGAATTGACTGACACTTGGAGGAAAAGAGATAAAATAACCTAAATATCAGAGGGATGATGAAATTAAGTTAACTTCAGAAAAGAAAACAGACGATTACTGTCTGTCTTCTGTTTTCTTTTCTGAATGTATTTATCTTCGTTCATTCTTTACGTGGTTTTTGTTTCTAGTCCTTATCTTAAACATTGCTATTGTTATTGAATTTTAAGCCTTTTAAATTCTGTGAAGGCAAAAAGTGGAAACCTAATTAACACACATATATGTAAAAATTTAAAAATAAATAAATAAAGATATTCCTGAAATACCTAAAAAAAGAAAAGAAATTAACTTCAGGGTCATGTTCATCTCTGACCTTTGTTCCATGAGGACTATGAATATTCAGTGTTAATTCCTTTTTTAAAAAAAAAAAAAAGTTGTGTGAGAAAAAGACAAGATGATAAAGCACTGAGTTGTCTGTTTTGAGCCTTTATTTTTCTTAAACTACATGTGGTTGAGGACTAACATCACACATCTTTTTTATCTAGTGGCCTCTGACTCTTCAGTCATTGTAGATATTTTTAGTTGATATGTACTCTAGCAAAAAACATATTAATTTTAGAGTGCACATGTAATTAGTTTGCATACATAGTATGGACTCATATAATATATTCCCTTCTGTACTTTCCATTAATTATTATGTCTTTAAGGTCAACTTATAATTTGGTGTATAATCTACACATCTAATTGCTCCATAATTCTCCATCTTCCACATTTTACTTATTTCCTCTCTCAGAGTTGGAGTCCCAAGTTCCCTCCAGTTGCTTGCCACCAAAGAAGATAGTTGGGTGAATGTCCTCGTACCTATCTCTTAATGGGCCTGCACATATCAATTTCAAGACAAATACTACTAATTTATATTTTAAAACAAACTTTTCTAAAGGGGAATCTTTCAAAGCTTGAAATTTTCTGTTATTCATTTGGTACCCTAAGAACAGTGAAAAAAATCTATTAATGATAATCTTGCAGGAAGTGTTGTTTACCACATGAAATAATTGGTATAATTCACCCATTCTCCCCTATCGTACTCTCTAGAGTCATATATACACAGATTTAAAAACAAAAAAATACAGAAAATCAAAACTGTTTTCTCTTCACTGATTAGGAAAAAAAAGGAAAGAAATCTTACTTCCACTCAAACAAACTTAGATGAATATGAAGAAAATCATAGTCTTTTTCTCCTACGAGCATTTAGAAAATCAGTCTAAATCATAATGTAGTCTGAATTAAATTTAATGAATAATTTGATAGTTTTAAAAAAACATTTTGTAGCATTAGTAAATTTTGAATTAAGTTTCACGTATCTTTTAATAAACCACATGCTTAATAGATCAGTCTGTTGTATTCATATTTATTGTATGAACTTTCACATCCTTGCATCTAATGAAGTGTTACTGTAATCTGATTTGTTTATCTGGTGCCTCTCTCTTTATATCTGAACTCATCCTGCCAGCCAACATGCAAAAGCTGCTGTGCAGAGATCAGCAAATATCTTCAAAACCTTACCAGCAATTTAAGGAAACTTCAGCACACATGACACGGATCCTTGCACAGCCCCTGAAAGCATCTCCCTGTGGCCATTTCGGCTCTTGGTTGAATTTCTGTTCAGTTAAAAAGTTGGACAATGGCTTCAATATCACTGTTCTGATGAAATGAGATTAAAATATATTTATTTTCATCAAATTGGCAAGAGTATTTTTACTGATTAAACATTTTACAGAGACAGCCGAGAACAAATAGCTTTTCTAATGCAAGCAAAGATCTGAAAGCACATAGGAAGTCAATGTGGAAATGAAGTCAAACATACAAATTGCCACTTAACGTACCACTTCAAAGAAATATTAATAGAGATGGTGGGAAAATGTGAGTTATTTATTTATTTAGGACTTCCATGACTGGAGGCTGACACACATTAAGTTTTAGGCAGTGGGCTTGGTACCTGTAGCTCAAGTGGGCAGGGTGCCAGCCACATACGCCGGAGCTGGTGGGTTCGAATACAGCCCAGGCCTGCCAAACCACAATGACAAGTACAACCAAAAAATAGCCAGGCATTGTGGCAGGCACCTATAATCCCAGCAACTTAGGAGGTTTAGGCAAGAGAATCACTTAAGCCCAAGAGTTTGAGGTTGCTGTGAGCTGTGATGCTACGGCACCCTACTCAGGTCAACAGCTTGAAGCTCTGACTCAAAAAATAAAAAAAATTTAGGCAGTGCTCCAATTCCAATGGATCTTTTAGAACAATGGTTCACACTTATTTTAGGTGTAAACTGTCTTCCATTGAAATCTTATTCCAAAACAGTAAGTATCTGTAACAGGAGTAAAGCCACTCTGGTTGGTTTGAAGGCTCTTTGCACCCTGTTTGTACCCATGTTCCCTCATACCAGCCTTTCTGAGGAGGTGTTCAGCCTTCTTAAGAGCCAGTTTGAAAACCACTGATCCTAAAAAGTAAAGGCCAGAAAGGGACTATAAATGCAATCCTTTTTACCTTTTTAAATCAGGGTTTGCACTGATTAAAAGCAAAATGAATCTCTCTGAATTTGAGGGTAGGAACTGAAAAGGTATCCCTACCTTTGAGTTGGATGCAGACATAAGAAGTTCCCCCAATTAAGCCTGAATACATGACACATTTCTTTTTCAGGGTGGGTCAGACACACACTGAGCATAAGACGGGCTTAAGGAGAATTGTCGTGCATCTTGTAGCGAACCCTTGGCTGAGAAAGCCTGAGCAGGATTAAATGCGGTGGATACCCCTGATCTAATTGTCATCATCCTCCAAGATGGGTGGATTTCACTCAGTTTTACAGATGAGAAAACCTAAGTTTCCCATCACGACACTCTTGATTTTTCAACAATCCAGAACATCCCTGTTTATTTTTGTACACTCATTCATGGGCAAAGTACTAAATGTTTTTAAATCTTGTAAACCTTTAAAAGTTTATGAGAGGAATTTGTACGAAAAAAAACCCCTAAGAATCACAAAGAAAAACAATATTTTATTGGCTTATTCAAAAAACACAATAGTTATTTTCAAAGGGAAATAACAGATAAACATTGTTTACATAAGGGTAATTCAGCATTACTTGGCTGCACTCATGTTTGTTGATAAAGCTGAAATGAACTTTCACTGAGATATACTTTGAAGCCCAGCTCTGGCCTGGTTCCAAGGGTGGAGTGAAGGCGATTTGGCCAGCAGCTTGTCCTGATTGTATTCAAGGTCCTAGGCTGAGCACAGAAGACACCACGTTTCCTTTTGTATGCAGATTTCCAGGGGAAGGCGAGTTTTCTTCCCTACTGTTTGTAACACCATTTTAATTTCCTCCTCCTTTCAGATAGGCAGCAGGAAGAACAAGAGTTGTGTTAGCACCGTTTAAAGACCTTGCTATTAATGTATTCTTGGCATGCACTTTCTTGATACTAACTTTATATCTATGTCCTTAACTAGGTCCAAGACTCTTTGTCACCTATGTTATTCTCACCATCATCTCTAGAGACCATTTGGTTTTGCATAGAGCTGGTTTTAGACAAGCTACACAGATGTATAATACCAACTCAAAGTCCATTTTCAATTAGCTTGCTGACAAAGGCTCAGAATTCTAACCTTTCTCTCATATTCACCAGAAATTCTGATACTATATGTAGCTTGAATGTATGCATTGTGAATTTCTATGAAAAGGACAGAAATATAGTGTTTCCTAAACATATTTGATCTCAAATCTCAGAGGGTAGTGGTTATGTGTTTAATGTTTCGCCTCAGAACCTAACATCATTTGGATGATGTGAGGAAGCTAATCAATGCATGAGCTAAAGTGAGAAGGCAGTAATTATTCAGATCTCACCTCTACAGTGAGTCTCAATTTTAGTTGCAGCCATCACTAGACCGATTATATCAAAATCTCTGTAGACTAAGTAAAACAATTTTTATTGTCCCCCCTGGTGCCACCAGAGTTCAGAAGTTTTGAGCTAAGCAACCATTTTATTTTTAAAAAGTAAATGCACATAGTATCTCAGAATTTCAAAACATAGGAGTTTATCTACCTGATGAAGGACGGGATTGCTCATCCATACTGAGTTCAAACTCCCCAGAAGACATTAAGGTCTTCAAGTACATCTTGAGTTAACTTTCCTCAACATCTTTAAGTATATCTTTATAATCTTCCTCAACAAGATGTGGTTCAAAGGTCTAGTAATTTTTTTTAGAAATGAGGAACCTCAGGCTACATCCAAGAACCATTGAATTTTTAATGTGCCTTTATCAAGATTCCCCCTAGGAGGTGTGTGTGTGCACTCCAGTTTAGAATGAATAGATAATGTAATTTCAGTTATTGGAAAATCTTTGGAAGTTAGTGGTTTATTGTTTCTGTGAACCTATTACTTTAGGAAATGAAATGAGCCCTGTGTTAAGAAGAGGGCTGGGGCTGGGGCTGGGGTGGCATTTTCCCTAATATGTAGGAGGTTGTCTGAGTAGGAGCTTTCCCAAGATGATTCATTGGTCTTTATTTCAGCCATTAATTCTTTTTGTCTGACATCTAGTTTCATTTCCTAATGAATGTGCTATCTTTTCACATGTGCTTTCTTTCTTCGGCACTACAGTGAGTTTTTCATGCTATGTAAGAAAACTGCAAAGGAAAGCAAAGAGAGCCAAATACAAGGAATGAGGGAAGCTGGTGATTGGCAACTGGTGACTGAAACATCGGAAGCAAAATATAGAGTTTCCAACATGCTTCATAGTGCAGCAACCAGGTCACATTGAATCTAAGCAAAATATCTTTAACTTACATGTGTGATTAGTCCTCTTCTCTTCAGGGATTGGTTTAATTCCCCTCCTTGTGTTTCTATTTATTCTCATCTGACCCTTCTTTGTAGCAAGGACAGATTGGAGAGAAACAGGCAGGTGAGTTCTCCTTGGAAGAGCTAGGGAGACTTGTAATCTTTAAAAGCACATCCCTCATAAGACCTTTGCTCCATAAACTTTTGGTGCATAGGAAGGCAGGGACTCTGTTTTGACTATTGGTCTTTTATATGCTTTGAGTAGGTTCTCAATAAACAAGTTTTCCCTCAAGCCCTCTCCCTTTCCCAAACATCCCTCCAAATAGCTAACACTTTTTTAAAAAAATAGCTAACATGTTACATATTTGTCAGGAACTAAGTACGAAATACATATTAATGAATTCATCAAATTTTCATTAGAAAACCATGAGGTCACTGAAGTGGAGATTTTTTTTAATAAACTTTATTTTTTAGAACCATTTTAGATTTACAGAAAATTGCAAAAATAGTACAAGTAGTTCCCATATGCCCTATATCTAAGGATATTAATACCATTATTATCATAACAATTCCTTACATGAGTATAGTTACATTTAAGGAAATGAGTACATTATCCCTTTATTCTTAACTACATTAAACAATGTACTCAGATTTCCTTAATTCTTACTCAATGTCCTTCTACTATTCTGAGCATGAATTTTTTTTTTTTTTTTTTGAGACAGAGTCTCACTAGGTCACCCTCAATAGAGTGCTATGGCATCACAGTTTGCAGCAACTTCAAACTCTTGGGCTTAAGTGATTCTCGTTCTTCACTACAGGTGACTACCACAATGCCCAGGCTATTTTTTGGTTGCAGTTGTCATTGTTGTTTAGCAGGCCCAGCTTGGGTGCATGTGGCTGGCGCTGTAACCACTGTGCTACAGGCGCTGAGGCAGCATGAAATTTTAAAAGTAATTCCCAGTAACAGTTGATAGAGCTTGGATTTAAATCTAATCTAACTACAGAGGCCCAAACTTTTAAGCACTACTTTATGACTATGCCTTGTGAAAGAAAATTAAATCATTAAATCAGATATCTTGATAAGATTCCACAACAGTTAAAATGGGGGTTAGGTGGGTCTTTCCTTTACTTCTGGAAAAACTGGGACAATGTGATGCTGTGGAAAGGAGGTTACCTGTGGAGTTTGGTCAAACACATCAAGTTCACCTCAATCATGTTAAGTAGTTAGGCCTCAGTTCCTAGAAAAATGGTCATAATATTAATAATTAAATGCTTTTGAGAAGATTTTTTATAAAGGTTAAAAAAACAATTATTTCATTGAGTATCCCTGATACGTCTAATGCTAAATTACTTAAACAATATATTTTTAATTTCCTTTCTTGCATTTCCCATACCTATAGTAATCTATGTTTACTATTTGTAAAGAAAAATTCAATTACTGCAAAATGAAATTTTCCCAAGGGAAAATTGTGGTATTTTTCTTTTTGTTAAGAAAGCTAGATGGCTCATGTTCTTGGTGAAGAAGCATGTCACTGACTGTACAACAATATCACAAAACTTAATCCAAATGAACATTTAAGGCCTTCATTTCTATTTTTATAATGTACTATCTCCATACCTCACTTTTAAGATATTTTAATAACTTGATATAAAACACACAAATTAAAAATTAATATGTTGCATATATCAACAAAAACTTAGAAAAAAGAAAACAGCACTGAGTTAAAGTTATCATTGTTATAGGAGATATTACATAGACTATTTTCATTATTGACATTGGTATTAGAGAAAACATTGGTTTAAAGAGGTTTTGAGGAAAAAGGATAAATGACACAGTTGTATGTTCAAAATCATTACATCTGGGTGGTGAATATATGGAGTTTCATCAAACTTTTTTGATTTGGGGTAAGATTTTAACTTATCATACTAAAATAACCCCCAAACGATCACATTAAAACTTACACAAGGAGTTCATTCTCTATGGAATGCAGCAACTGGTCAGTAATGAGACAGAAAAATAATCCAAGTGTTATTACTGTAATTGAAAGACAGGTGCAAAGTAAATATTTTTTCTGTGGTTAAGCTTTATCTTAACAACTAAAAATAACTGAAGCATCCATAAGAAGGATTAAAAACATGTAAATTATTAAGAAATGCAAAGAAAACATGATCAAAATAAGCAAAGGATAGGAGAGAAAAAAGGAGACTGAAAAAAATAACTAATAAAACCAATAAAATAAACAAACAAAACCCCAGAAAACAATAAGGATGACAGAATTAAGAACAAACTTACGTTTCATTTTTAAAACTATAAAAAAAGTCACACTTCTCCATTGAAATTTGATAAAAATTTAAAATCTGGCATTTGCATTTTAAAAGAGATATTCATAAAAGAATGATGGGCATAGTTAAAAAATAATAATATGAAAAAATAAATGCAATCAAAAAAGAACACAGAAATGTTGACATCATGCAAAGAATTATGACACAAACAATTAAATTGGTAAGAGAGGTCCTATCGTGCAAATCATAAAGTGGAGAGTAAATATAAATAAAATATTCATACAAGATATATGAATGTCCATTTCATACTTGAAATAATGTTTGTTTTTACTAATTCTGATATTTTTATACAGTTCTTAGTTCTGTAAATTTGTATATCTCTTCTAGAGGATAATCTTAAAAAAAATCCAAGATCTTTAAAATATATGTAACTTTTGACTCAAGAAATTCTTTGCTAGGAATTTGTCCTAAGGAAATAATTATGAATGAATACAAAGATTTGGATGAAGAGATGAACAGATGTTCACTTAAGCTCGTTGTTTATAATAATGATTAATTGGAAACATCTAAATGAAACTTCTTAAATCCAGTATAATTTGCCTTTACAATGAAATTTAATGCAACCTTTAAAAATTATAATTTCGAGAAATAATTACTAACAAGAGAAAATATCCCCAATATATTAAGTTTATACACCAGATGTAATGGGAAAATAACATCATCATTTTGGTAAATAAATATTTGTACTTATTTATCACCATGGTGATGACAATTTGTCAAAATTCTAGTGGATGTACTTTTTATCCCTCTTCACATACCTGATTGCTTAATCTTGTTTTCTAGTACCTACCTCTCACCATTGAAGGAACCCCAAGTACCAGTGATGCAGAGAACCAGATGTCATATTACTATATATGTAGTTTAAGACAGAGCCTACCCCTTAGATGAAGATTGACAAATTAACACTCTCTTGCTCCAGTGAAAGTTGCAGCATTTCCACAACCCCATCTTCACTTTTCCTCCTTTCAGCAAATTTAGGTTGGTAGAAAGGAGTTAAAATGGCTCATAATAAACCAAAACATCATTAAGAAATCCTTAAATTTAAATGAGATTATCAGGAATACATATATTTTTTTTCTTCAGGCCAATAACTTGTTTACATTCAGAAAATAAATTGAGCTAGAGTTTACAAAGATTCAGAAAACAAAGGAGCTAGAGTTTATAAAGTTGTATTTTCTACACACCCACATTTTCTCAGAGACATTTAAACTTATAACATTAAAATTAGCTAGGTGGTGTGTGCCTGGAATCCCAGCTACTTGGGAGGCCAAGGCAGGAGGATCCTTGAGCCCAGGATTTTGAAATTCCAGTGAGCTATGATGATACCATTGTACTGTACCTAGGGCAACATTGTGAGACTCTGTCTCAAAATAATATTTAAAAGTTCTTAATGGTAGTTATTTGGGAAAATAACACTATACCCTATGTTAAAAATTTAGTGAGGAAAAAATGGTATTATTTTACATTTATGGAAACCTCTCTGATGTCTTAATTGACATTGTGACAGTTGGTTCCTTATATATTTATTTTTCTGCAATTGATCTGTAGTAGCATGTATTTCTAGTTGAAATACATGATTAAAACCTGGTTTCATGCAGATATGTAATGGGACAAGGGGGGAGAATATTCAGATAAAGGCAGATATTCTTCTTTGATATGCCCAAACCTAACAAATAGTATTTTCTTATAAATTAGTGGGAATATTGAATCTGAACTTGTTATCAACAAACTTTTCTTATTTGGTTATAGCAAAATCTCACACCTTAAATGGCTCTTTTACTAATATGTGATTTTGTAAATTCATACATTAGTCTTTTAGAAGACAATTAGATCATTAGTTCATGAATTTTTTTCCAAAGGTTGACACATTTCAATACACATTATGAAAAAGTCGTATTTGTTTTCATCACCGATATCATCAGGAAATTATTTTAAGTATCAGGAAACTACCAAATGCAGGTAATAGATAAAAATTTTCCAAAATTCTTATTTTTTCTGGCAGTTTGAATTTTGTCACAGTTACTGTTAGTTGTGTTTCTTGAAGTTCTGGGCTTATTTTATGCATTTCCATGGAGAAGTCTACCCAATATTCAATTCTGAAGAATGGTTTTTGTCTTCAATCATTCATTTCAGGTAAAATGATGTCCACAGTGTCATTTGAGGTCATTCTAGAAGAATAGTAGTGTAATCAGCCTTGAAAAAGGAAGAGAGCATGTCCTGAGATAAGAAATAAACACACTGACATGTGTGACATCCTATGGCCCTTCTGACACTGGTCTTTCTTTCTTTCTTTTCTTTTTTTTTTGTGAGACAGAGTCTCACTTTGTCACCTTTGGTAGAGTGCTATGGTATCATAGGTCACAGCAACCTCAAACTCTTGGGCTTCAGCAATTCTCTTACCTCACCTTTCCAAGTAGCTGGGACTACAGGTGCTTGCCACATGCCTAGCTATTTTTAGAAATGAGGGCTCTGGCTCAGTCTGGTCTTGAACCTGTGAGCTCAGGCAATCCACCTGTCTCTGTCTCCCAGAATGCTAGGATCACCCAGCACCTAACTATACTGTTTTATCTGGAGCATGGATAGTTAAGGTAGCAGATATTTTGTGAGCTACAATAGAAACTTGAATTTATGTTAAAGATTTGAACTGCTAATTATTCTATGTATTGAACCACAATTAATTTATTGACATCTGGATTAAAGGAATAAGAATATGATAACACATTTTACATATCACCAATGTATTTCATTAGATCTTTATTTAGGATTATGATAGATATTTTCTTGAAAGTTTGCACAGACATGAAAAATGAAGCAAGATAATATTAAGTCTGATTTCCTACTAACCTAATAGTCTTTTTGATGTTTAGAAACTTTCCCCCTCTTTTGGCTACATGATTGAACTCTCTAGAGGTGAGTAGAATTTAGTACAATTTTGCCCAAAATTTGGAGAGGCAATCCTTGGAAATAGCTGTGTAGACACAATTTCTCTCAGTATTTAAAAAAGAGCACTGAGTTCCAGGCTTTCCTGTAGCTTGCTCTGGAAATTACTATCTACATTTCCACTTAGAGTCTAAGGAATTTTCTCAGTGGTTGTTCAACATTAATGTTTAGCTCTGACATTGCCTTAACAAGATGAGTTGAAGATAAAGAAATTATCAAAGTATGCAAAAAACTTCCTTGCTGGTTAAATTACTTCTAATTCAATCTAAACTTCAGCAATAGCTAAATGTTTTTCTTTTTGTGATTGTTGGATCAGATAGAAAATTTATCCAAACTATTTATCCTAATCAGCAGTTGGAGCTAAAGAATGTTAAATAAACAATCTTATTTTGATTCTTTCTCTGGATGTTTACCAGGCTGTTGACAAAACCCAGAGAATGTTTAATGACTTGGTAGGGGAACTTGAAACAGAAGTGGGAACTGCTTTCAAGGAGACTCATTTGATATTTTTTTTTTCAGTACAACAAAAGGAAAATGATGACAGGCCACCTCTCGATGCCCAGTTTGAATTATAAAATTCATCATGCTCCTTGTTGAGAATTCAGTTCTCTCACATTGAATTGAATAAACATTTTCAATGAAAGCCAGAAAGACACAGATAAAATTCAGATGTCTTTAAAAAAAAGACTTTACACTGGGGATCTAAGAAAATGGGCTCTCCAAAGTCTCACACATGGATTTATGCAAGGTTCTCATGGTGTGCCAAGAAATAAGGGATGTCGCCTTAGCACTGCATTATGACTGAAGCACTATGGGCACAAACTTAAGAGAGTTATCTCTTAGGAATGTAGTGATAAACAAGCAGTTACAATATTAATCAAGGAAACAATTTGGATGTAATTCCATTAAAGGAGTTATTCAATTATAAGTCCTTATTAATCTTTTTATATCTTGGGTAATACCAATTCCCTAAAGCATGCTATTTAAAGCTTAGGGAAAATGCATCCTCAAGGACCTACTGCCAGCAAAGAAGCTGTTTTCAACATCTGGGAATAAAAATCACCACCAAATATAGATCATTGGGTCAACTTGCTTTGGGAAATGGTGAAATTCAAAAACGTGAGTTCTGACATTTGCATGAGTTTGTTGGCTTCATGGTAACTAATTTAGAGTCTATTCCTGGATTTCCATGCTGACTGAAAAAGCACAGATGTGATTGGCGTATCATCTTCCTAACTGCAAGCAGAAGTCTGGACACATTAGGGGACCACTCATTTGCCCAATATCCTCTTTATTTATTTTATTTTTTCCTACTGACACCAAAATTCAAGCAGAGTAACTATTTATAATTTTCTATTTAAATAATCTCATCCATTACTACCTAAAACTTGGAATTTGTGTTGAGTTGTTACTCTCTTTTAAACCTGAGACAGAGTTCCTCTGGACCTAAGAAGTGGTACATGCACTGTTGATACATGCATTGTTTTAAATGTTATTAGCATTACATAAAGACAACATTAAACCTCTTATTATTTAACCACCTGTTACGTAATAATCTCCTATTCTAGATTTTGCTTTATTACTAAATGTTTCTTTTTACTGCTCATCAAAGTTTTTCCAAAGAAAAGTCAAACATCCTCACTTACCATTAGCTCCTATCTTACTGTAGTATTTTGCCAACCCAAAAACTCCATAGAAATTGTTCTCATTAACAGAAATGACTTCTTCACTGTTCAATCCAATGATGATCTTCTGCACTGAGGATATTTTATTACTTACTCCTTGAAATGACATTTCTTCAAATGATGGTTGACCATCTTTGTTTCTCACTCTTGCTTGTCTGTCCCCTTTTGTGGATACCTGTGTTTTTCCACCAAGCTCCCAGTTTTAAGATTCCCCAGTTCATAATTTTTCCCACTCTTCATCCTCTGTTAGATAATTTTTATTCTCATCCTACCCGCACAGCCATGCACCCACATACAGACACACACACACACACACACACACACAGAGAAACATACACATCAAGCCAAAGTTTAGCATTCTTTTGTTAAGCAAGCACAACATTCTTCTCATCCAGCTGCTTTCTTCATATACCCATTTGCCTTTCCCATAAAGGACTCAACTTCAACATGTGCAAAGCTGAATTTTCCCACTAATTCTTCTCTCAGTATTCATAGCTCTATTGGTTGCATCATCCATTTTCTAAACTCGAGAGTTTCTAGAATTTCCCTATTACCTCTCCCCCATCTTACTTCCAATCTCTTCTCTAAACAGTTTTGCATACTTGTTTAGTCTCTTCTTTTTTTTCTTATCCAAAATTCAACTTTCCTAGATTGGGCTTTCCTCAATTTTTATTTTCCTTAAATGACTGTCCTAGACTTTCTAAACCATTTTCTGGCCCAATATTAAGTTTTCAAAAAATTTATCCAAAATGTTTTTTTCCAGCAATATCTGAAACAAATGTAAATAGCGTATTTAAGTACTTGCAGTTAGGAGTATGGGGTTTATTTTGATGTCATAAAGAAACCTAAAATGATTCTAAGGTCACTTATAAGAGAGGAAATTATATTTCTGTCTCCTATTTTAAAAGTCTGGCATACTTAAACAGATACGGAGCCTTCACAATGGCATGTAGGACTCAATGTCCTTTGTCCTCGTTCTCCCATGCTTACTACTAGTTCCATTCATGAGACCACTTTTTAGTCCATGATGGTTGCTGGAGCTCGAACCATCCATGTGTTCCAGGAAGCAGAAAGAGAAAATGCAGAGTGAAGGTGGAGAAAAAAGAGAGTTTGAAAAAACTTTTAAGAAATTTTTTCTCACAGTAATACACAATAGTATTGGGAGAAAAATGAGAATTTAAAAATATTGGCCTTAGATAGTAAGATAGTCTTATATATGTATCATACTATATTATTTATATTCAAAATTCTTATGATATTATATTTATGTACTAGTATCATTATATTCCAGTGTATAATATCTTATTTATATTTAGTCACTGGTTTTTCAATGATATTCTTTTCTCAGGTTTGGTTACCTTGCTTCCCTCAGAAGATTATTTTGAAGATTAAATTGTGTTACGCATAAAATGACAGACCAGGGGATGGCACACAGAAGATGCTAAGTCAGCCATCTTTTTATTGCTAATCACCACACATACTGAAACCAGGAGACCTTCACATAGAAGTTAGGCTTAGAATTGTTTATGCTGCACTATTTAAAAGATACAATTATTTTGCAGGTATTTGATTCTTTATTGTTCTTTATTCCACCTAGATTCAAAGGACTTTATAGATATGACTAGAAAAGTAAAAATGTGAAAAAATGGAGTGGAAAAGAATGCTTAAACATCAGGGGAAAGTGAACAAGTAGTCAACAAGTCTTTAACAAGCAATATGAGAACAAAAAGCTACTGGACTAACCATTGAAAAAAGGGTAGAGCAAAGTAAAGGCAATATAAAAATCAAAGCAACCAAACTCCTTGCCCAAGCATATACTTTTAAGAACAGCCAGAAAGTCTGTTTGGCATAATCTTCTAGAATTAGTGCATATTCCAATAATGTTTTATGCTAATAGGGTAACATTTATTTCTTCTGATATAAAGAGGAATAAATTAATAATTAATCAAACATTAACTAATATTCCTTCTAGGTTTTCTTGCTTTATTCAGTGAACTAGTATTTTGGCTCTATTTTGTTAAAATAGGGCCTCCATCATAAATTTCACATGAAGGGTAACATAATTAGAAAAATAGCATAACAATGAATTATAAAATGACTAACACATTGCCTGGCATATTTTAAAACTTGAATAAGTAGTTTTGATGTGATGATAAATTTGCACTGTATTATTGTTAATCAATTTGCTTTCTAGAATTATGTTTTATAGAATTTTTGTAATAGAATGGTAAAGTGGCTTTTTTAGTTGCTCTGGGTTTTGTCACTAGAAACAAAACCTAGGAGCAAATCTTTGGTTTTGTCACATTCTGAAAAGAACTGGTCCTCTTGAAAGGTATACAACATGGGCTGAACACGGTAGCTCACACCTGTAATCCCAGAATTTGGGAGGGCCCCTTGGAAGGATCACTTGAGACTAGGAGTTCAAGATCAACCTGGGCACCAAAATTAGACTTCATTTTTACAAAAGTAAAAAAAAAAAAAAAATAGCTGGGTGTTGTGCCTATAGTCACATGGAAGGGTAAGGCAGGACACCTGCTTGAATCCAGGAGTTTGAGGCTGTAGGAAAAGAAAACACACAACATGATATTTAAGGGTAGAGAGATGTACTGTCTCCAACTTTCAGAAGACAGATGGAAAGGTAAACAGAATGATAAGATAAAATATAAATAAAGGGCGAATCTAGGTAGATGACATCTTTCTGATACTCTTTAAAACTTCAGGAAGTTTGAAACTGTATCTAAATAAATGTTAACAAAACACAAAAATTCAGGTATCAGACTCCCTTACAATCTTCTCAGGAAAACTGGGTTAGCTCTACTATTCCCAAACATCTTTTCCTTACTTCCTCCCTGGCCAACATTTATACAGAAAGGAAGAGGAATAAATGAAGTCATGATTCACTGGGAACTTTAACATTTCCTTCCTTTCCATCGAGTGTAGGAGGTGACTATTATGCTCCCTACCTCCAGTCTTGTCAGGGGTTTCCTAAGAGCCACTTACAAAAATTGGTAACAAAAGGGGAAGACTGTTCTCTCTTGCCCAGTTAAATACCTGCTTCCGTCAAAGTCTTTCTGTGCTTGTTGAGGAGAAAGGAATTGCAGAGTGAGAGTCAGAGGACTGCAGGCTGAGTATGAATTTTCCACTTCCAATGGCCACTGAAGAAGATAGCCAGTCTCGCACGACCTTGCCCGGACCACCCTCCCTTTAAGTTCTGATTTTCTCATGGGACTCACAGATAAATTCTCTCCGAACCCTACTGAAAGTCTCCGTGCACTGTGCGTGACTCAGGAGATTCACTTCCAATTCTCTCTTTTCGGTGCTCCCACCAACCAGCTCCTGCTCCTGGTGGTGGGACCAGCACCAGGCAGCCAGCCCCGCGTGCTGTTGTGGGGACTGCGGGGAGCAGCACCTGCTATTCCACCAGCTTTTCTATCTGGAGGGGGTGTCTAAGTTCAAATTGTTTATATCCTCTTTGTCCCCTGGTAGAAACCAATCCCAGAACAATCCAGAAATCTCACTAAACATCTCCTTGCATTTTTCTTTACACACAAAATAGCAGAAACCAAGCTAATCTGGCTGTGGTCTAATATGACAAATAAGCAACTTTATATTACCCTTGGAGGAATGGAGTTCATCATTTATGGAAAAGAGGCTTTACATTCCTAGATTTTATAATTATATTCTAATTTTATTACTGTAGAATAAGAAAAAATATTTATTTCACTATTAATATTCTTTAAACACTCTTATGCTCAAAACGTTTTTGATCCCTCACTAGCTGTAATATCCAGAACCCTGAGCTTGCATTAAAGGCTCCGTGCAACCCATGCAGTCTCTGTTGCCTAGTATTTCACTACTCCCCACATGAATTTTTTAACCCAGCTTCTGATTTCCTTCTTCATACCGTCTCTGGCATATGTCTTCTCCTTTATATTCCCACAGCTCACACTCTAGTCTATTTCATTATAACCCTAACATCTGGATTATTACAACAGCCTACTTAGGTAGTCTTGTCAAAGCTGTTTTCAAACCATATTGCAGATTGTTACCAGATAATTCTTCCTAAAACATGACTTTTACCATGTCCCCTGTTCAAAACCCATCAATGATTCCATGCTAGACACCACAACAACTTTCCTACTTTCTCTACTTTCCGCATAAACTCCCCCTCTAGCTGTTTTTGTTTTCCCTTTTTCCTACACTGTTCCTTATACAACTTAAACTTCTTTGTATTATTTCCCAGCTGATCCAGATCTTTGTCTTTACCTATAGAAAGCCTCCTTTTGTCTTTACCTATAGAAATCCTCCCCATTTTTCATAGCCAAGTTCATTTTGCCATTTCTTTTTGTAAACTTGCAGAGAATACATATTCACCTGATAGCTTTTATTTGTAGAGGTAGTTGAATTACACTGTGTTTCTAGCAATGTGAAAGGTAGTATTAGGGGAAAGAACATGGACTTTGAAATAACAGCACCCCATGTTAGAGCTCCAGGGCCACCATTTACTACCCACAAAACTGGACATGCTGTGTTTTCTGTCTGAGACTCATTTGCTTTATCTATAAAGTAGTATATTTATATCAGCATAGTCTTGTGTTTCCAAATAAAGTGTGACTTACAGAAAGCAGAATTCATGTCTTTTATATTTTATGTTGCACAATACCTAAGCTGTTCAGAGTCTCTTAGTTCTACGATCTTCCTTCCCACTTGGATCTGTTACCCCAGGGAGTAATAAAGGTATTCCAAGTGATACACGGACATGTATAGCTGAATAACCAGGACACATTTCCAGACTCCATGTCCAGGCACACTCAAATATATTGCAAAGTGGAGTTCCAAACCACCAAAATAAAGCAAATACTGAAATATAGCAAGTTGCAAAATTTTTTTTGGTATTCCAATGCATATTAAATATGTTTACACTATATGTAATCTACTAAGTGTGCAATATTATTAAGTCTAACAAACAACGTGCATATCTTAATTAAAAACACTTCCTTCCTAAAACACACTGACAGTCATCTTTTTGCTGGTGGAGTGTCTGCCTCAGTGTCGATGGGTGTCGACTGATCAGGGGAATGGTTGCTGAAGACTGGGTTGGCTGTGGGCAATTTCTTAAAAAAAGATAAAGGAGTTTGCTACGTCATTTGACTTTCTCTTTCACAAACGTTTCTCTGTAGAAGGTGATGCTATTTGATAGCATTTCACTCATAGTTAAACTTCTTTCCAAATTGTAGTCAGTCTGCTACAACCCTACCACTGCTTTATTAATTACATTTATTTAACATTCTAAATTGCTGTCATTTCAACAATTTTCACAGCATCTTCACCAGGAGTAGCTTCCATTGAAAAAAAAAACAAAAAAAAACTTCCTTGCTCAAGAAACAAATCCTCCTTTATTAACATTTCATCAAGAGATTGACGCGATTCAGTCACATCTCCATGTTTCACTTAGAATCATGCGGTTACTTCCTGCATTGAGGTCTTGAACCATTCAAAGTCAACCAGGAGGGTTGAAATTCTCTTCCTTCACTCTTTCCATGAATCTTAAATGTTATAATGGCATCGAGAATGGTGAATACTTTTTTGGAATATTTTCAATTTACTTTCCCTGTATTCACCAGAGGATTCGCTATTTATAGCAGCTCTAGCCTTAAAAAAAGCATTTGTTTAACAATCATACTTTAATGTTGAAATGATTCATTGATCCATATGCTGCAGAAAAGATGTGATGGCAGGCATGAAAACACCATTAATCTCCGTGTACATCTCTGTCAGAATGCTTGAGTGGCTAGGTGGATTGTCAGGGGACAGCAATACTTTGAAAAAAAATTTTAGGGGGGAGCAATCCAGTAAATCATGCTATAAAGAGATGTGTTATTACCCAGACTTTCTTATTCCATTTATAGAACATACACCGACTTCTCTAGCCTCAGACTTTTCTTTGGTAGCTTCCTCACCTCTCTCAGCCATCACAGAATTAAAGAGTGAGGGCCTTGCTCTCTATTAGGCTTTGGGTAAGGAAGTATCACAGGTTTGGTGTTCTATGCAGACCAGTAAAATTTCCTTCGTGTCGACAATAGGCTGCTTTGCCTTATTCATGTGTTCACTGCAGTAGCACTTTTAATTTCTTTCCAGAATTTTCCCTTCACACTCACAATTTGACCAACTGGCACAAGAAGCCTACCTTTTGGCCTGTCTCATTTTTGACATGCCTTCTTCACTAAGTTTAATCATGTTTCCTTACTAAGATTAATCGTTTCTAGCTTTTTATTTACAGTAAGGGGTATGTGACTCTTCCCTGAACACTTAAAGACCATTATAGGGTTATTAATATGCTTAATTTCAATATTGTTAGGTCTCAGGAAATAGGGAGTTCCAAGGTGAGGAAGAGAGTTGGGGACCAGGCTGGTGGTGGAGCAGTCAGAACTCACACACTCATTGTTTAAGTTCACCATGATCACCATATCTAGGGCCCTCAAATAATTTCAATGGTAATATCAAAGGTCACTGACACCGATCACCGTAACAGATATAATAGTAATGAAAAAGTTTGAAAAGTTGCAAGAATTACCAAAGTGTGATATAAAGTGAGCACATGAGGTTGGAAAAAAAATAGTCTGAGAGATTGATTTGACACAGGGTTGTCACAAACCTTCATTTTGTAAAATGTACAATATCTGCAAAGGACAATAAAGAAGCAAAGTGTAATAAAATAAGGTATGCCTGTACCTTGCTAGGAGTCATTGACCTAAGAAAGTGATTGTAGGTAGGAATTAACGGTTCTTTTCCTGTTTTAAAACAGAAAATTTGGATCTTACTTTTATTTATAACCCATAGTGTTCAAAACTCCAAGGAAATGAAAAAAAGGGACAATTCAAAATATTCTAAATATTAGTGTTATGACAGCAATGAGATTGAATTACCTTAATTACTGGTTAACAAGCTCTCTTTTGTTCACGTAATGGTTTCAAATTCTTTGTAATCAGGAGCACAAATGTAGGCTATTATCTAGTCCACTTACAGATTATTACAAATAATTTTTAATAATAAATCATCATGCCATTTTTGGCATATAATTCAGAAAGCCCTCAAAGAATTGAAGTAAAATAATACTCCTTCCATTCAATTCTTTAAAATTTATGAGTGCATAGTTCCTAAAGGCTTATATCTATAAAAACGAAAAATGAGTAGTGAATGGACATGGGAACTCATCTTATTCTAGCAGTATATCTTATTTCATCCAAGATACAAGACCTAACTGGAAAAGCAAAAACTTATTCATTTCATTAAGAAATACATTTCTCAAAAAAGCCTTCTCTTTAAATGTTTAATAGTTACTTAACAAAATGTGTGATATATGTTACTTTGATCAATTTTAGAATAATAGAAATAGTTATAATAAAATGTAGAAGAAAACAATATTTAGACATTGGGATCCTAAGAAGTAAGGTAAAATTTAATGTTCAATTTCAATGTCTGTTTCTATAGCAGAGAAGTATAACACAGAAGTCAAGAAAAACTCCAAGTCTAAAAATACATTGCATTTTGGAAAAATAGTTCTTGATGGTAATGAGGTTAAAAAAGTGCTAGTACACACATTTTAAAATAATAGGTTATAGATGATATCAAATTGTTATGACATTTATTAAAACAAAGAACACTTAAAATAATAGGTTACCTTAATGTCAATTTTAATAATATACTGAAACAATATTTCTTGAAAAAATATGTAAACATTTGACAATGTATTTGGATGTTAACTTTAAAATATGCAAGGCAATATAGTTTTTGAAATGTTGGATTAAAGCAAAACATTTTTATACGGTTTAAAATTAAAGTAAGAATGACTAAGTCATGCCATTTGAATTCAAACTACTTTTTTCTTACAAATTAATCTTTGCATTTAGATGACAAGCTATAATACTATGTATAAACACATAAAAGAACACACAAGAATAAAAAAACTTTTTCTATTTGAAGCCATACTGACAATCAAAACATGATTTAGCAATAAAAATACGGGGAGACGTTGACATTTCCTGAGTTGATCGAGAAATTGAGATTAGACCAACTCTCTTTTCATAAACAATTAGAAAACTGGACAAAAAAATGAAATGATGGTTGGCAGACTTTGAACAATAATCATTACATCCTGTAAAAGATGTTAATAACCTTGATATTAAGAGAAGATAAACAAATGTAATGAGCTCTGTGATCTTTGTGACTTTCTCTCTAGAGGTATTTTTCAGCCCATGGTATTTGGGGTGGAGGATTCCCAAGTACAGAGTGGTTGTGAGAGGGCAGATTTCTCTCTGAAGAGGCAGAGACCAGATTTCAGGTGAAGGCAGCTGGAAGTTAATGACCAGGGCTCCGAAAAGAAGCTATGCAGGAATGGATCTCAGAAATCTGCTTGGGAAACCTTGAATCTAGTGCTGAATTCTAAGTTGCCCATGCATAGGAAACAATACTAGTTCAGGAAAAGAAAAACTGGACAACCTAAAGTTTAGAATCCAGAGTTTACACTGAATGCTCAGGACGTTTAGAGACAATAGAAGGTATTGGTAGTAGGACAAAAAAAAAAGAATGAAAGAAAAACAATCCATAATACAAAAGTTCCCCAAACTTGCACTAACAAAAAGTTAAAATAAACCTCAAAATATTAATAATTTTGTTTATCCACGATAACTTAGCTATCTGTCAGAACAAAGTCCAACAATGTATAACTAAAAAAAATCAGTACTCAACAATATAAAATTCACAAATGTCCAGTATTCAAATAAAACAATTAATTAGATACATGAACAATCAGGAAATATAACCTGTAACATATGAACAAAAAGATGTAAAAGGTGGGTAATGATTCTAAAAGTGCTATCACAGACACAACTCTGAGCCATAAGAAAAAGACAACTTCTAGATATAAAAATTCAAAGTCTGAAGTAAAAATTTTACTAGATGAGATTACCAGGTTAGGTATAGCAAAAGAAAAGATCAGTAAATTTGAATATACAGCATTTGAAACTACAAAATGGAATCCAGAGAGAGAAATAAAACAATAAAAAAGATAAGAACAGATACTCAGAGACATGTGAGAAATATCAAATAGAGTCGTATAAGTCCCATAAGTGAGAATTATTAAAAATATTTTATGAAATCATATCTGACAGTTTCCAATTTTAATGTAAACATGATTCCACTTGGTTTGCTATTGCTATTGCAACAAATTACCATAAAGTTAATGGCTTAAAGTAATACAAATTTATTATCTTAAAATTAAGTATGTCAAATAGCCAACGCAGGTGTCATGGGCTAAAATTGAGATTTCATCAAGGCTGCATTCATTCTCGAAAGCTCTAAAGACTCTGTTTCCTCACGCATTCCACAGTCCCCCACGTTCCCTGGCTCATGACTCTCTTTCTTAATCTTCAAGGCTTGCAATATTCATTGTGAATTTTTTCCCTAGTCACATTTTCCTGTGACTATTTGTATCAGTCTCTTTCACTTTTAAGACCCAAATAATTAAGATCCTATTTTAAGGTCAACTGATTTAACAACCTTAATTTCATTTTCACAACCTTAATTTCCCTTTGCCACAAAATGCAAATATATTCACAAGTTCCAAGTATTAGGGTGTATCTATTTTGGGGATGTTATTATTCTATCTTCCAGAAATACGTAAGTGCATCTTAATTGCTGAAAACTAACAATGTAGGAGGAATTCTAAAAGCAGAGAGGAAAAAAGTGCACATTATGTACAAAATAATAAAATAATTGTGACAGCAGAATTCTTTTTAAGAAACTTTGTAAAGCAGTACACAATGAAAAGGTATTGTTTAAGTGCTGAGAAAAATAATATAAACACATGAAAAATCCTTTCAAAATGAAGAAAAATTTTAAAAGGAATATATATCATTTGTTGCCAGAAAGTCTGCACAAAAGAAATGTTAAAAAACATTCTTCTGGCAAGAAAAAAGAGAAAAAAAGAACACGGATGGAAACTTGGATCTGCATATAGGAGTGAAAGCACTGGAAATAGTAAATACCTGGTTAGACACAGAAGATTTTATTCCTTATTTCTAAATCCTTTAACAGTTTTAACTGCTCAAAGTAAAGTTAATAACAATGAATTGTGGGAGTTACAGCACATATAGAAAAATAATTCAGTAAACAATTGAATAAAGAAGGGAGCATGGATTTAAAGCATATCATAGTAAATTTACCATATATGAATTGGTTTAGGAATGTTTGAAGTCATCTGATGACAGAGTAGGAGAAGGAAGGATTGGTCTTGCAGTCTCAGGGGGGAAGAAACAGAAGATAATTCACGTGGAAATGAACTCCTGCAGTTCTCACCCGTGTTGCTCAAGGGTCAGTTGTATATACAACAACGTGATAGTGGAGAGGACATTGAAAAGTAAGCATATAATTTAAAGTAATGCAGGAAAAAAGAACAAAAGAACAAAAATAGTTCATATGGTACACTACTGAAAGCTTGGTAGATTTATACTCAAATATGTTGAAAATTGCATTTAATTATAAATGAATTAAATGATTAATTAAAATAAAAAGATGTCAGATTAGATATAAAAAGCTAAAATCTTACTTTATGCTGTCTTTGAGAAACTCACTTGGAATTTTATAAAAGATAATTTAAAGGTATAAGGCTAGAATGAGATATACCATTCTAGCTCTAACAGAAAGTAGAAGTGGTTATATTAATATCAGACAAATTAGATGTCAATTAAGGATTATTAATAAAAAGGAAAATTTTGTAATTATAAAAGTCAATTCATCAACAATATATAACATATGTTTTAAAATTATGATTGTTAAATATTACAAAGAGTTCTATAATCAATATAATTATTTATTGCACAATTATTATTTAACACCAATAATCACATTAATTCTGTATATTAACAAACTAAAAAAGAATATCAATGATAATCTCAAAAGATGATGTGATTCAACACTGGTTTCTTGCAAAAACCTATGGTATTACATTCATTCCATCTAAATTTATTATTTGAAAATATTCTCTAAGGAAGAGCTATCTTTTCTTCCCCCATATATTTATTTTTTATTTTACTTATTCACATTATATGAAAATACAAATATTTAGTTTATTTTGTGGGTTAGATTTCAATGCTATCTTTTTTAAATTTTTTTCCTTTTTCTGGACATGAGACATTTTTTCAGCTTTGCTCTTGTGATCTTGTGACCCCTTTTTAAAGCAGGTTCTTACTTTCTGCCATCACAAAGGTGTTCCAAATTTGTCTTTTAATTTGTGTGTCTTAGCCCCAGAATCAACTAATTCTCCCTGAATCTTTGATCCCGTAATTGGGAAATGGAACTTAGGAATAGATGTATTATAGGTGTATTTATGGCTACAAGTAAGCCATGGTTCTGAGACCTGGACTGGAAAAATCTAGAAAAATATGCAATTTTATTTACATACATGTGTATATATGAAATGCATATATACATGCTCTAACCTATATGTCACATATACACACACATACACAGATTTATATTTATTTCTATAACTATCTACAAACTTTATAAGATAATAATCCCATAGATTTCAAACCAATAGCATAAGGTTTAGTTCATTTTTGCTCATTTTTATTGATATGAGGAACACGACTCGTTGTCTACAAAGTATTATTTTATTAGTTCAATCCTAAAATTTTATTTATTAAATTCTACTACATAGTCACTATAAACGTTTTGAGACAGACTGTGTTATGGTCCATTATTTCGCTTCCAAGAAACAGTCAGCAGCATCCTTTCTGATTCACCCATGCAAATTTCAACTTGTTTGGCTTATTGGTGTTGCTGGGAGGGCTTCATTTGTTTCCATCTATGGGGAGTTTATGTTTTTTGAGTTCTGTGTATTTTAAAACTTTTGTAATGACCCACATGTCATATATGTATATATTTTTTCTGCCATCACAAAGTGTTCCAAGTTTATATACATGGATATATTTCTCTATGTGCATATGTGTTTATATAATAGTGTCAGAATTGCTAACTCATACCAGTCTGAGAAATAGATAACTGAACATTTTTTGTATATAGTTATTTGTATCTCAAATTCATGTAATATAGGATCACAAAACAGAAAAGGTACATTATAAAAAATGTGAATGGTGTGTTTAATTTAGGTATTATCATTGCTATTGTCAATTTCCTGATTTTAATAATTCTCTTGTTTATTTAAGATGTTAACATTAGGAGACCCAGATGAGGGGCATAAGAGAACTCTGTACTTGTTTTATAACTTTACTGGAAATCTATTTTTTTTTAATTAAAACAAAAACTTTCAGAAAGATAGAAATAGAAGGAAACTTCCTAAATCTAATTAAAAGCATCTATAAAAATTCATAATTAATATCATACTAGTCATGAAATTCTGAATGCCTTGCTTTTACTACTATGTATAAAACACTGGTGTTTGCCTTCTTTTCTGAGTTGCATTCAACACTGTCCTGAAGGTCCTTGCCAGTTCAATAAAGCAAGAAAAAATAAATTTATGAAGAATCTTTAGAATATATAAAACTCTTTATTCACAGATGGCATAATGTATATGTAGAAAATTCTGTACATTCTGACTTTATATTAGAAAATATGTATATTAGAATATACAAAAAGCTAATAAAATAAATTTCACAAGGTCAGTTAATCAGAGATCAATATGAAAATCAATTATATTTATATGTATTGTCAATAAACAGTAGGAAATAGACATTTAGAAGAGAACATTTGCATCAGAATTAAAATATGAAATATATAAAGTTAAATTTAATCAAATACATGTAAGAACTGTTAATGAAAACAAAAATTACTTAGAAATTTATCTAACAGAGGACATCTAATACCTCTATACTATAAATCATTGCTGAGAGAAAGTAAACAAGAAGTAATTAAGGGAGGAACATAATACTCAATGTATAGAAAGTCTGCTTTCACGTCAATTTTTCAAAACATGATTTAGGTTTTTAGTGTAATCTTACTCAGAAATCACAGAAAGCTGGGTTGTTAACTGTTTTGTTTTGTTTTCTTGCAGAAAATGGCAAGCCTATTTTAAAAGTTATATGGAAATGTAAACACTTAGTATATCCAAAATAATACTGAACAAGAACAAAGTTGGAGAGCTTACTTTCCCACTTTAAGTACCATTTATAAAAGTACAATAATCAAGAGATTATGACATTAGTATATTACCATATGAATAAATATATATAAATACTGAAATCAACTCAGAAAAATTAGAGCATCCCAAAATAACATGCACACACATACATACAATATTTTGTTTCCAAAAATGGTTTGATATAAGTACATATCTACTTGAGAAGATATGCATCTCAACCTTTATGCTATAAATGCAAAATTAATTTCAAATGGATCATAGACATAAACATAAATGTTAAAACTATAAAACTTTTAGAAAATAAGATAGTAAAAAGTATTTGTAAACTTGAGGTAGATAAAGGTCTCTAGGGACCCAAAAAAGGATCAATTATAAAATTTAAAAATCCCATAACTAAATTTCATGATATTAAAAACTGTTCTTCAAACTACTAAAAATGGAAAGACAAAACATAAAGTGGGAGAAAATATTTGCAACACATATATCTGACAGAGGATTACTGTCCAAAATATAAGAATTCCTGCAACTCAAAGAAGACAGACAACCACATTAAAGTAAGCAAAAAAATTGATAAACGGTTCATAAAATAAGACATAAAGGACCAATAGGCACACGCAAGATGCTCATATAATAAGTCATTCAGAAAATACAAATTAAAACCACAATAAGAAACTCTACACATTCACTACAAGAACTAATATTAAAATGTTTGGCCGTGAAGGATTAACTACTATAGGGATTGCTTTCCGAATGTGAACAGAAAACTGGACAAAATTTTAGAAACAAGTGTTTCCCTAGATACTGAACTCACAGAGGAGGACTGGGATCTCTAAGAGAAAGGAAACAAACAGGGTCAACCCTGTAAATTTTCCAGTGTGCTTCCTGGAACAATTTCCATGCCTCAGGGTAGGAAGGACAGCCATAACGGAGCCTTGTAGATACACAGTTTAACAAGACAGACATCAGAGCTCAGAGAAGACAAGGTACTGGAATTTGTGAGTCAGAATAAGAAAAAATAGAAAGCTACAAGGTGGGAGGTTTTTTTTTTTTTTTTAAAGAAAGGTACAAGCTGACTCCATAATGTATATGGAAATTCAAACGGCATAGAATAAATGAATTTTGAAATGAAAGTCAAAGTTAATACACTATCCTAATTTAAGAATTAATAAAGCTACAGTAATCAAAATATTGTCATATTATTCAATAAGACTAAAAAGGCTAAATCTATGAACAGACATTTCACCAGAAAAGACAGAAAAATACAAATATACATAAGAAAAATACTCAACACCATAAGACAGCAGGGAAATGCAGATTAAAATCACAATAAAATACTATTTCCTACCCATTGTGATAGTGCCATATCTAAGAAATCTTTGCCTAACCCGGCATAGAAAAGCTTTTCTCCAATGTTTTTACTTAAAGTTTTATATTTTAGGTTTATATTTAGGAGTCTGATTAATTTTGAGTTAATTCATAGAATGTGAGATATAGATTGACGAGTATATTTTGTATTCCAGCGCCATTTCTTGTTTCTTTTAGTCATTAATTGACTGACCATCTTTGCCAAAATTCAGTTGTTCATATATGTGTAGTTCTAGTTCTGGATTTTTTTTATTGTTTTTCCTTGATCTATTTGTTTATTTTGGTATCAGTACCACACTATTTTGGTTACTATAACTTCTTAATAAGTCTTTTAATCAAGTGTTAGTCCTTTCAACTATTTCTTCTTTCAAAAGTTGCTTTGACTACTGTAGGTCACGCCTATGTAAATTTAAGAATCAGTTTCTCACTTTCCACAAAAATATCTTGTTGAGATTTTGATTGTAATTGATTTGAAACTACAAATTAATCTGTGGAAATTTATATATTAAAATACAGAGTTCTCTAACCTCTGTGCCAGGTATGCCTTTCAATTTATTTAGGTTTCTTTAATTTCTCCCAGCAATGTTTTGTAAGAATTCTGTCCAGGTCTAGCACATCTATTATCAGATTTATCCCTGAATCATATCCTTTTGATACATGAGGCATTATCAACCTAGACATCCAAACCTAATTTTACTGAGAGTCCATTCTGTTTCTGTGAAGTAGCCACAACTGCAGAGAACACGACTATCTCCTTGAGGCAAATCATTACAAACAGCATCACTGAGGCCTGTACAGTGGTCACCCCTATAATCCTAGCAATCTGGGAGACCGAGATGGGCAGATTGCTTAAGCTCAGGAATCTGAGATCAGCCTGAACAAGAGTGATACCTTATTTCCCCTAAAAATGGAAAAATAGCCAGGTTTCTGTTGTTCCAGCTACTTGGGAGACAGGAGGGTCATTTGGGCCCAGGACTTTGAAGTTGCTGTGAGCTAGGCTGATGCCATGGCATTCTAGCCTGGGCAAAAGAGTGAGACTCTGTCTCAAAAAAACAGACAAAATCTCAAAGCTGCAGATGCTGGCACAGATGTGGAGAGAAGGGAAAACGTTTACACTGCTGGTGGGACTGCAAACTAATACAACCTTTTTGGAATAAAGTATGGAGAATCCTCAAAGAACTCAAACTAGACCTCCCATTTGAACCTACATCTGTCCAGGTCTAACACATCTGTTATCATATTTATCCCTGAATCATATCCTTTTGATACTGGGCATAACCGATTACTGGGCATTTATCCAGAACGACAACAACAAAAAATCTTTTTATCATAAGGGAATTTGCTAGACTGGTTATCACAGCTCAATTTACAATTGCCAAACTCTGGAAATAACCTAAATGCCCACTAATTCAGGAATGGATTAACAAGATGTGGTATATGTATACCATGGAATACTATTCAGCCACTAAAAAAGGTGGAGACTTTACATCTTTTGTATTAACCTGGATGGAGTTGAAACACATTCTTATTAGTAAAGTATCACAAGAATGGAGAAGCAAGAATCCAATGTACTCAATTCTGATACAAGGATAATTGATGACCTAGTACATAGTAGCGGGAGGGAGAATGGGGGCGTGACAGAGAGGGAATGAGGGAGGTGGGGGGGTCACGGTGTGTGACATACCTCTTGCAGGCAGGACATAATTATAAGAGGGGCTTTACCTAACAAATGCAATCAGTGTAATCTGGTTCTCTGTACCCTCAATTAATCCCCAACAACTAAAAAAAAAAAAAAAGATAAAAAACAATACAAAATAGTATCACCACTACTTACTCAAGCTGTCTTGAGGAAAAATGCAAATTGGCCTAGCCTGTTTTCTATACTCAACTGGGACTTTCTGGTCAGGAATGCTCTTCACAGTAAAGTAAAAGATAAAGATAATTTCACAATAGTGGCTTAAAAAACTGGAGGGTTTATGTTTGTTTGTTTGTTTGTTTTGTAT
Source organism: Perodicticus potto (assembly GCA_963574655.1). Lineage (NCBI taxonomy): Eukaryota > Metazoa > Chordata > Mammalia > Primates > Lorisidae > Perodicticus > Perodicticus potto. The sequence goes on along the minus strand of CAUYRH010086488.1, from coordinate 41,208 downwards.
AACAACACCACAGGCAGATTGTCTAGGGCCCGGAGAGTGACTCAAGGACTCAAGCTCTTTATACTTTTTCATACCAACAGCTTCAGTGCTAACTTACATCCTCATGATTATTGCTTCATGGTTTTAGAAAGGGTGTTGCATTTCCAGGTATTACATCTGAATCCCAGGCTGGAAAGAGAAAAAGTGGGTAAAAGTTTGAGCCAATTGATTCAGTTTTTCCTTACCAGAAAATTAAAATCTTTCCCAGAAATCCCATTCAGAAGACTTCCACTTTAATCTCATTGACTAGAAATGGGCCACAAGGCTACTCTTATCCTCTGAGAAGTCCAAGATTATTTTCTCTTTTTCAATCTCTATGACAGAGTTAGGAAAAAGGACAATAGATTATATTTGAATGTTGGATAAGCCACATTACAATGTCTCCACACTGACCAATACTATGACTAGAGAATAGAGAAGTCTGATTCTTCTAGCCTGGGTTATGGGCTTACGTCTGTGGTCAGGAGATAGCATCAACTATTTTTGCAACAAAAGGTCAGATCACGGCTGCTAAATTCACAGAAATAATAAATAGTTACCAAGACACATGGAGTTACAGCAAATCTCTGGAATTTCCCTATTAGGATAATGATAATCAAGTTGAGTTTTCAGAAATGCTCCTCCTTATTTAAATTAGATTAGAGACACAGATAAGAACAATAGCATTATCCATCCCTAAGGCCTAGTGATATTTCTCTAGAGAAAACACACTGTATATGGAAAATGGAAAAATTAAGAGCATAGGTGTGGAGTTAGAGTCCTGTGTTTACATCCGGGCATGTGGACATGCCTTTCATCTAGCTTTGTCATAGTCAACATGTTACTTAAATCTTGGCAGCCTCAGTTTCCACCTCCATAAAATGGGAGTAATTAACCCAATGCTCATAGTATTTGAAGAGATTAAGTAAGGTAATTTATATACAGCAACTAGTTTCTACTTGCCATTAAAAAAATGTCCATTTTCTTCTCTGTTGCTTCTTTTCTCTATTTTTATCCTTTTATTTCTGGTGACTAGAATTAGAGCATCTCCCAAGATCCTATTTGTGCTCATCCCCAAAGGACTCCTTAAAATCCCAAGTTAGGTCCAGATTTTCAGAAGTTTGCATAATATTTGGGAAAGAGCCATGGAAACATATATGTCTGGCCAAATGACCCTAACCTTCTCAGGTCTAACCAAGCTATAAGTGTTGGGAAGCTCTTCTAAGTCCACCTCGGTTCAAAAGATGAATCCTCATCCTTTTGAGATTTACTTGCTCACAGTATAGGGCACCTTCACTAGATCCCTTCAGAAAAGCCTTTCCTGATCTCCTAATCAATTAATACCATTTTATACCTCCTCGTGTTAACATGTACCTCCATTTTCTAACATTCACAGCAATTCTAATTTTGCATCTGTTTGATGATTTTTAGATTTTGATGCCTTTCTGAAATAAAGGGACAATATTTTCTTTTGCTCACTACTATATCCTAAGTGCTACAGCCAGAGATGGAGAATATTGTGGAGAAAAATAGAGTAACTTTTCTGAATTTCCCCTAAAACCTATCTACTCTCCTCCCTTCCCTAGAGTTAGTTTATCAATTATTTGGCTTCTCGGGGTTAGGAAGCTGCCTTTTTGCCCAAGATAGTAGACTTAGGTTTTCTATCACTACCAATCGATCTGTTTCCTTCCAATTATTCACACCTTTATTTTTTTTATTCACTCGCTGAAACAATGTTTTGAAAGAAAATATTGCTTGCAGCTCTCATTTTTATTGTCATACATGACAAAATGAATTTGCCAAAAGTGGGGATTGGAGTAAAAGACTCTAAAAATGCATTTCCACTCAATTCGATGAACTCTAGAACAATGTGCAAATGAATGTACATTTCCTGTCCTGCAACCACAAAATAATGGGATTGCAAACTAAAGATTGCTTGTTGAGGCCTGGGATTCAATGTTTAGCCTTATAAGAGCTGTGCTAAGAGGTTCCTGTACTGTCTACCACCTCCTATTTGGAAACCCATTTGACTTTTTCCACTAGTGTTTTCCTTCTTTTTGAAGTGCTGTAATTCAGCCTTAGTGTGTGGTCTGGCTTCATTCTCACTAGAGCAGAAACTGGAAGAATTGAGCCAAACTGTGGTGGGCCAATGATAAAAATTGTTGCTTTTTTTCCATTTTAGCAATTGTTTTGACTTTAACACTTTGGGGCTGGAACTTTTTTGAAGCAGCAGAGAGGGGGCTTTGAGTATCTATGAATAAAAAATAAAAATAAAGGGATAAATCCATGCAATACAGAAAATAAGAGAAAAATTTCTATCACTAATACTCTAATTCTTAATTTAATTTTAATGTTTTAAGAAATTGCTTCTATGTGATTTTTCAGGAGTCATCTCATTGGTATGCACTACAACTTTGCCACACAGACCCACTTTTTCTGCTTCATAAAGTGCTCTATTTCCTTTAAGATTCTAAACTGGGCTTGAATTCATGTTTCTCTATAAGTCGGTTCACTCTTGAACTTGAACCTGAATCAACTCTCTGCCAACACACTTTGAATGAGTTAATAGGAGAAATGTTCCCATTTAAGGCCTCATATCATATTCATTGCCTTTCTGGTTACTCATAATTGAATGATTTAGTAGAGAAATGTATGTAGAGTGCAGAATGTGATGTTTCTCTCACTCTCTTGAAATTTACATTCATAGGATGGATTATGTAATAAATTAAGGAACAAACATAGCTACAAACTGAACTTTTAACATGACACTCAAACATTAATAATGAGACAATAGACAACTACTTTTTTGTTTTTGTTTTTATTGTTTCAACTATTAAAATCTGCTAAATGGGATAATGATATCTGTCTTCATCTATATTAAAGACTTAAGAAGTTATTGTCTCTAATGTTTTTATGAAGTCATGTAGCTCCTGACTTTTTTATAGTAATATTAGACATAGGTAACTATTAAACTTTATTCATGATTTACTATATACCTCAATGTTCAATTTAGGCCAAATTCTCAAGTTTTAAAGACTGTTGTAGTCAGACTACGTCTTTGCTGTGTCCTTGGACTCAGAGATTTGAAGAATGAATCCACAGGCCATGAGAGTAAGTGAAAAGACAGAATTTATTGACAGATAAAAGATAGATGAATTAGGAAGCCTCTGCGATAGTGAGGTGGGGTAACCTCAGTGGGAAGCCTTCTTTCTCGGGGTACTGCTTTTCCTATCCTGTTGGCAGTAGATTTTGAGGAAATGGAATGTATGTTTGGAATATGTCACAACTGGCCAGAGGCTTGTGGGCAGAAATTAATTTTAAAACTGCCACAGAGTAGAGAAACGTGGTCCTTGTGGTTTTTGCTCCAGGAGAGCTCTTCTGTGCTCCATCAGGGAGTAGTAGCTCTAGGTGGAATACTTGCCAGGCTGGTTTTTATGAGCCAGAAAATGCAGCCTGCACAGAACCTGTTTGGGGCCAGAGAGAGTGGGTCTATGACAAGGCTGATTTCTGAGCTTACCCAGGCCCAGAAAATGGGGGTTCTATGCCCAGCCCTGAGCAGGGTAACTTGTATCATTTACATATATCTTACTATTTTGTAAAAGTAACTTGCCTACTACTCACACTCACCCTATTTTTACTAATTATAATCATGTATTCTGAAGTTGTACCATCTTCCTGTAAAGTTTATATATTACTCTTTCTCTGGATCTTCAGCTTTAATTTACTTTGAACCTATTCTTTGGATTATAAATTTTCTTTTTTATAAATCATTACTGTAGGTATTTACTCCATTTGTTCATTTATCTATTTACTCAATTCATATTCATTTATCTATAAATTTGTTCTTTTCCTTTTTTGTGCTTTGTTATGATTACTATATTTTCTATTAATCTAAAGTCTAATAATTTATCCTGTTTTCTTAGTTTTGAAGATGCCACTAAATTCCTCTTTTAATATTTAATTTCAATCATGTAAGATTTTCTCTAGATTTCTTCTTTAATGATGTTGATGTTTGTTGGAATTTTTCAAATTGTCTTCCATTTATTAGATATATTAAGCTTGGTTATTTAAAAATCTGTGTAAATGTCCAAAATTTGCATCTCCTGGGCATCTGCACCTGTTTTCTCTCTCTCTCTCTCTCTCTCTCTTTTTTTCCTGCTTATCTGTGTTTATTGATCTATAAGTTTTTGTTGAATGCTGAACAGTATGCAGAAAAGTTTGTAGAACCTTTGGATAATATCTTTTTCCAAAGAGAATTTACTGTGTTTTTTCTAACCCAAAAGCAAAGTACAGACAAATCATTTCATATGGACAAAAATGGTTTATTTTTAGTTTCACTACTGTTTGTGATGTTCATGGAAATTGCAATTTTTTAGAAAAGCTTAAGTGTTTAAATAGCATTATTCTTACTTGTGGGATCTGAACACTCCTTTTTGTTTTCCTAGTACAATAAGATTTTCAAAATCTCTGCTAAGCTATCTGGTTTCTAAGCACAGTGTAAGAGCTTCTTCATGTTTCAAGGGTGGAAATTCAGTTTAGAATTTCAGAATCACTTTTCGGCAGTTCCCTCATTTGGGCACTCCGAGTTTCTAGACTGCTGCTTTGTGATCAGTTTCAGCTTCCTGAACTGCCAGGTAGCTGCCAGGATGAAAAATTGAAGACATATGAAGGGTTCATTACTATGTACTTCTATTCTCTTCATAAACTTGGCTGCCCAATTTCTTGTTGCATTAGTTAATATCTAATAATTTTAAGCAGTTATTTATTGTTCATTTGTTTATCTAGTTTTCATAGTTGATCTCACTGAGAGTATATGTATAATATCAGCTACTACATCACAGAAGGAAAACCAGAGTTATAAATATAACATTTTATACATTATTATGCTATTTATATCTTTGCATATTTGATATGTGTTACAATCCTAATGCATGACTTATAAGAAACTTCAAAATTTGGCTCTAAACTACTTTTTCAATGTCATCGCCCACAACATGCTAATCTGAACTTCTCAAGATTTCAAATATATTATATGCATTTCCTGAAATCTACATTTTTGCATGCTATTTTATTTATTTATATATTTATTTATTCATTCATTTATTTATTTTGAGACAGAATCTCACTTCGTTGCCCTGGGTAGAGTGCTGTGGCGTCACAGCTCACGGCAACCTCCAGCTCTTGGGCTTAGCCTATTCTCTTGCCTCAGCCTTCCAAGTAGCTGAGACTACAGGCACCTGCCGCAATACCTGGCTATATTTTTTGTTGTTGTTGTTGCAGTTTTGGCCAGGGCTGGGTTTGAACCTGCCACCCTCGGTATATGGGGCCAGCGCCCTACCCCCTGAGCCATAGGTACCACCCTTGCATGTTATTTTATACACAAATAATGTAAGCTTACATAAATAAACTCCTCAACTGGTAAATTCTGGATATTTGTATGCAGCCAGTGTAGTAAAAGTGTTATAAGATATGGGCCCCTTAGTTTATGGGTAGCTGTCCTGAACCAGAGGTGGACATAGAGGACAGGAAAGTTGCTTCCAGCTGACAATTATTTCCCTTTTTTCCAAAGTTTGTCATAAAAATATTAATATATATGCCACGATATGAACAAATTTAAAAGCGGTCCTCAAGAATATCTGTATCCCCATACATAATCAATTATTATTCTCTGAAAGATTTTGCTCATTATTTAAAACCCATTCAAATATAATCTCCTTTCAACTCATTTAATTCATTTCTATGAAAACATAATTTTGTAATTTTGTGGCTGTTGATATTGCACCAAATGTATAGGTTTTGAAGTTAGAAAAACTACATTTGAATCCTACATGAGGTCTTGTGGTCTTTGCTAAGTTTTCTCTGCATGTCAGTTGTCACATCTATAAATGAAGGAAATACTGCATACCTCATTATTCTAAAAAATGCTTACAGAATGTATATTTTATGCTAACCACTGAGCTGGTTAGTGGATTGAAAAAGAGACTATCTATAAATGCATATAGCAATAGTATAGAAAATAAAATAACATGTTATAGTCATTAATTTTAAATTTTACTTTTATTATTTTAAGAGCAATAAAGTAGATTAATAGCAGTTGATAGAAAAGGAATTAATCATAGAAATTCCAAATTTTAGATCCTGAGTAAATATACAAATTGTACCCTAATAACATCAGGCCCTTTATGCTCCTATTGTCCTGTTGGTGAGTTGTTCATAGTCTTCTTTGATATCTTTTACACATGAGATTTACTTGTTTAAGTAGATAGTCATACAAGTCATCTGCATATTGTTTGCTTTTCAAGTTCATAATTATGTTTATGGCAGTGGCTCATTCATCCAACACTGTGGGATAGCAAGAATGCAGCCCTGAGTCAGGCAGATGTGGGTTTGAATCCTATCTCTACATTTACTAGCAGTTCACCACATGTTTATAGCACTTTCATTAGCTAGTTAACCATCCTGGCTCAGCCTTTCTGATCTATAAAAACTAATTTAATAATGACATAGGATTATAGGATGCCAGAAGTAGATTCTACATATAAAACTACATGGCATGGTGTGTGAGGCTATAAGGGGATTCAATGTACAAAACTACACGGCATGGCAAATAGTAAGTGCTGGTTATTGTTATTATCCCAACTTTAGGCTCTTTTACAGGAGTCCTAATATACTAGCCAAGGAACAACTTATAATGTTCCCTTTCTATCTCCATTTTCTAGAATCTGCAATCCCAGGTGAGGGTGCTGGAAGAAGGTTTTCTTTCTCAAATGTGTTTGCGCAAGCCAGTTATTCCACATAAATCAAGTATTCCCCGGTTTTTAAAAGCATGGGAATGTGGGTAGTCTTGGCTTCACTGCCTTTGTCCGGTGTGTAGGATGTCCTGGCAGTCCATCTACTTGAGCTGAAATTTGGCCTTGGGGTTGGGTTCTGTTCACTTCCTCCTAACTAGCCTTTCAGGCCAGGAAAATGTTGTAATAGTTTCTTCTCTCCAGAAAATCTCTAGAGATTCCTCCTCTTGGGCTTGAGGATAGACATTCATATACTGCCTTCCTTGGATGTTTTTTAGTTTAGCTGAGGATTAAATTTTTCAAATTGTCTGCCTTAATAAATATGTCCAACCTTTCTATTCATTCTTTATCTGAACCCAAGGTCAGAGGGCTGTTTATATTTAAGCCTCTTCCAGAAACCCATATTCTTTGTAACCTTTTAACTCACTTTTCTTTTCTTTCTTTCTTTCTTTCTTTCTTTCTTTCTTTCTTTCTTTCTTTCTTTCTTTCTTTCTTTCTTTCTTTCTTTCTTTCTTTCTTTTTTTTTTTTTTTTGATGTTGGACCTTCAGTTGCTTGCTGACGTTCCCTTTTACACATTTAATCTTCTTTTATTTTACATTTTAATATATGCACTAGGGCACAATGAGATTTCTTTTATAATAACATGAAAGGCTGAGAAAAAGCAGTTTGGATCAAGAACAAAATATTCAGGAAATGGACATGGGAAAGACCCATTTTTAAGTTTAGCTGGTAAAAACATAAACTCTTTAGAGAGGAAAAAGTGCTTCCAGAGGACAGCCCTTGTAAAAGAAGAGAGTCCCATGGCCCTGAGTCACAGTCTATTTATTTTAGGCTTGTGTTTCTAAGTGCATTGTGAAAAATGGAAGACGTGATATCAGCTCAATTTGGTCGTGGAGCAGAAATTTATAAACATACGGAGGGTTGTATGCAATGGCACAAATGACTTCATTGCCTTCCAGAGATTAATCCATACAAAGCATCATTGCTTATAAGCCCTTTACCTATCTGCTATATAAAATGTCTTGTTTTCTGATGCAAGTGACGGGAAAGGATGGGAGACTCAAAGACTTACCCAAGAAACACAGAGATGATCCTGAAAGTTCTACACACCATTCCTAAGACACTTTTAAAAAGTACTATGGCTGATGACTGCAGAGGAGAATATTTCTCTCTTCAGCTAAGACAGGCATGCATTTCTTAGAGGAAAGAGAAATTCAATGTCTATAATCTAGAGGCATTTTATTTCTTCCATTTTATAGGAAAAAATCTAATAAACTATTTTAATCACCTGTGTAGACACTGGTTCTAGTGAATAAGGCACTGACACCTGAGGACCTTCTGGAATAAGGGTTTGTAAGAGGCCGAGGATGGACATCCACATCCACATAGCCTTGGACTTGTGAATTAGCAAGTTCTCAATTCCTTTGTACTTTCATCCACCTTTCCAATTCCTACACCTTATAAGATAATCCAGAATGTGTGGCATTCTTACAGCACATGGAAAGGGATTCATTAATAAATGAGATTGACCTCTGTGCAGGGGCAGTGGAGGATCAAAACACATCTGCAGGGAGCTGCGGATCCAGCTTGGCACTCCACCCCTAGTCTCACCACCCACCTTCTTTTCTCCCTGAAATGCACGCTGGAACCCTTCTAAAATGTTCTTAAGTAGGTTTTATATTTCCTAAAGTGTGACATTTCCTGAATTTTCATTAATTCTGATGACTGGGAAATTATCACCTAGTGAAATTTGTAAAATCAAAGTAGCCATGTTCTCTTAAGTAAGAACTTAAAATGCTTAGGGAGCCTGGCAGGCTAATTGGCTTTTCTATATGTTGCTTCTTGCAGAACAGTTGCAATCCAGTACCAGGAAGCATGCCAGAAGGATTTCATTAAATAATAAGCACCTTGTTCAGAGATCCATAATGATATCTTCAGACTCAAGTACAGAGACATCTTTTTGAAGTGCGTGTAATTGAATAGAGATTTAAAACAGACTAGAAGTAGCTTTATACTTTTCATAATTCGATTCCCATATATATTTTGTTGGGTAGTACATGGTACTTTTTTATTGTTTCCACTATTTTGACAGATATAATTTATGAATGACTTATTTAAACATATTACAAATTCTATTAGTATTGAAATATGCTTATGTTGACCATGTCTTTGACAAATAACATTGTTTACTTTGATCTGGATTAAGAAAATAAATTCAGATTTTTTTTTTTTACATTTTCATGCTTATTCAAAAATTGAAATAGAAAAGATGCTTTTGTTCCTTCTAAACCTCATTTGGTACAAGTACTTTGAACATAGAGATATAGGCAGCCAAACCCATGCATGTCAGCTAATTTGTGTCAAAATATTTTCTGGGCTAATTTCAGCTAAGAGACAATATAATTTCTATGCGAATATTCAGTACAGAAGTCCATTGAAAATTGATTGTACTATTTGTGCTTAATCTACTAATCTTTGTTTTAGCCACCAGTTTAATGCCCAAATAGAGTAAGCAATAAGTAAACATTTTCTTAATTAGATAACACTGACTATAAGATAATTACTATATTTATTTAGATATTGTTTTTGTTCATTTTTTATTAATTTATAAGCACTATGAATAGCTGGGGTTAATAATTGGTTAATAATTGGTAACCTTTTCTTTGGACTCAAGATACCTAAGGATTTGATTTTTGGTAAATTCTCCTTGTAACTCAAGTGATTATTGGAAGTTTATCTATATAGATGATTTCTATGTTCTCTTTTATTAAGTTTATATAATGACATGATTGTCATAAGCAACCAGTAATGTAAATAATTATGAAAAGAAGATTTAAAATACAACACACGAATGAGAAATACTTACGAATTCTGCTTCCAAGTAACTCAGGAACTTGATGGTGTAATTTTTTGATGAAATGATGTCTAGACATGGTCTTTATAAACTTATAAAATATGCTTCATGCATATATGTTGAGTGTTCACTAAAGGAATCACAATAATGGGTGAAAATAAAATAAAATAAAGTGATTTCTTGATTTTAAATTGATATATATGTTTGGCTGAGTGGTGACATGTTTGAAAAGATAATATAATTTTTTCCCCTTGAAAATGGGGCTTTTGACACTTGACAGGGAAATATGAAAATTCCTTTTGACCTTGGTGAATGGTTGGCAGAGAAGCAAGACTGTTGTAGATATTTTATCTCAAGGGAGTAGATGGGTTTGACAGCTGGAAGGAAGAGGTTAGAGCTCATCACTTGAGTGGAGTAGGAGGAAATTAAAACTCAGAGGTAGGTCTGAACGTCTTTTAGAGAGAGGAGGATTTAGACTAGTGACCAGATAAAGTTCCAGATGGATTATTTAGTGGGTTAAGAAAAGCAGAATAATGGGCTATGCCTAGGAGAAAGTTCATTGTGCATATGTGTTTGAATTAGTAGTATTTTAATATCAAATTTTCACAGCTTTACATATTAACATACTATTTTAAGTAAAAATAATATTCCCAATAAAATAACAAATGTTCTTAAAATGCCTGTGTGCCCCTGTAAAAACCAATAATAGATTTTTTTAAAGTGAACAAATCTTATTTTTTTCCCTGAGAACTATTTAATGTTATTTGAATCGAGGTTTAATTAACTATGAGCACCGACTTTCTCTCCCTCTCATTCCCTCTGCCTCCTCTCTCTCTCCTTTCACTCCTGTGAGTATATGGGAAATGATAATGAGCACTGAGCAATCCCTTTCCTTCTTCCAAACCAAATTTCCATAGCTTACCATGGCAGTGTACAGTTTGAAAGTCTCTAGAAAGCACTGTTTACAGATTCCTTTTAGTCTCTTGAATGTGATTTGCTTAATTTAAACATGTGGGAAGATGCTTCCTGATAATATTAGCATAGTAGATTTGTTAGCATCTTGTTTACTAACAAAGACAATACTATGATCATAATTGTTACAAATAGACACTTTGCATTTTAAAAAATGCACAATTAAGTTACATAAATTAGAGGAAAATGAGAAAGCCCAATCACACATCTAATATTCAACTGGACATTTTCTTCTTTCCAATTGGTCAAATGAAAGGAAATAATCCGAGGGATTTAACAAAAATGCTCTGCTTTAAATAATGAAATGACATTATTCAGAATATATGGTTTCTTTACTAAAATGAGGGTAATATTATGTCTTTTCAATTATCTAAACAATCACAGCTGCTTGGTTTTGTTATCATAAATTGGCTTCATAGGTAAACTAATTTTTGAAATCTGCTTTCTGAGATTAGCAGTGCCCTCTCCCCTAATTTGAACAAAAAATAATTGGAAAGGCACATGTATCAGCTTCCAGTTTATACAAGTTCATTTATTTGAAATCCCTTGAGCTCCTCCAATTAGAAAACAAGTTTTTGAGTTAATATCCTTCAATTGTTAAAAACTTGCGTCACTGTAAGAGCACAGTGAAACGTAAAGGTCCCAGCACACTGGCAGTTGATTGTGAAGGGATGTGATTGTTCCACATTTAGACTGGAAAGGGTTAGGAACTCTGCTTCCTAATGTGCTTAATGAATGAAAGGAAAATTGGACCCCTGAGCCAGAGTCAATGACCTAAGGGAGTGAAAAATGTTCGCAGGTTAACAAGGGCAACTGTTCCTTGCCATAATTCTCAGTGGAGGTGAATGGCAAAAGGTCCAATGAACCTCTGTCTTGATATTATCTACTTAGCCTCTCTTCTTCCAAATAAAAATGCATTAGCATAGATCTGGAGGCCACTAGTGGTGACCATCTTAAACTCTATGCTTTTCCCTTTTGTTACTGTTTGACTCATTCATTAATATTTTAATAACTCATTTCGGCATGTAGAATATAAGTCTGGTAAGATATTTAATGTACCATCTAATGCAATTTTAAATATTAAGGATATAATATGCCTTAGCATAATAGACAAACTCAGAACTAATAACTTTATGGTGACATAGAAAAAAGTGACAAAGATTACACATTCTTTGTAACCTAATTAGTGCAAATGATTACGGAGATTTTTTTTCCCCTAAAGTGAGAATTATTTCAAAGTTTTGTTTAGAAATATTTGTTTCTTTTGAACTGAAGGGAGTTTTCACAGGCATAGCCAAGGCACCACCCTGCTTTTGTTCATAGATACAAAAATCCCTGATTGGCTCTCCATGAGTCATTCCTGATGAGGAATCTTATCTTAACACCTGCCTTATCTTTAACATCCTTTTCAAATTCTTGTAGAAAAACAATAACCAAGAAGGAAAAAAAAATATTTGGGACAGGTTCCAGTTTTGAAACACCTGCCTTAGAGATAAAGACCGTAATTTTAAGCATTTGTAATGCCTTTACTTTGGGCTGGAATTTTTTTTGCATGCTGTGAGCATTCACTGACTCTCTCAAACACGTGCTTGGCCTGTGCCTTCCTTTACTCTAGTAAATTACAAAATGACAAGATCATCTCTGTTGCCATGGGAAAATCTGTGTAGTAGAAAGTCTCTGAAGCTCTGGCTTCATAGTAAATGCATTTTATGAGTTGAAGAAACATTACAACATCAACTCTAATGAATTAGTCAATAATTCTTTATGACTAAATTTCAGTCTGATAATGATAATCTTCAAGTTAAAGTTAAAGATGATATCCCAGATTAATGTGACCCTGTGCCAAAATAGAATCTCTTTTTTAAAAAAAATTACAGACAGGAACCACACAGCTGGAAACCAGAAGCACTAGTTTTACTTGGGCTATTATGAAAAGTCAGTTAACTGAATACAAAATATTTACTCTACCTCATTTATTTTTCTCCCGGTATTTAGACATGTCTCATGCTGGTGCTTATGAAGAGGTTATTATAAGAACATAAATTTGTTTTAAAACCGTGAGTTAATTTTCTATGCAAACATCACTAATTATTGAGCAATTATCTAATTTACACTATTATATTAACTACTTTTTTTTTAATTTGCCTTTTTTTTTATGTGTAAATACTTTAACACTGACTGGGCAGTCTTGGCCTAAGGTTCATTGCAGCTGAAATCCAAGTAACCAGAAACTATTCAGAAGGAAACTCTAAGAAGGGGGTCTATACAGAATTAACTAGATTCACACAACTTCCTTTGCAAAACCCTATTAACTAAATAATAGCAAATGTCGTGCTTAAAGTATTTTAAAACAGATAATAAAAACCCTAACTAGCTTCAGAAGATCCTTCTTATATTTTGCTTTCTAGAAGTCAGCTGGCACTATTTTGATGAAAAGGAATGATAGAGAGGCAAATGAGTTATCAAAGGGCAAAGGGAAGAATGTAAGAGATTGTGGTTTAAAACTATGGTGGCGCTGGCATGCTTAAGAATTCTTTTAAAATGACAAGGCTTAGACATTACCAAGCATTGTACTGTTGAAGATGTGGAGAAATTGGATCCCTAGTTCTTTGCTGGAGATGAAAAACATTTCAGCTATGTTGGAAAACAGTGTGGAAGTTCCTCAGAGGCACAGAGCAATTCCATTCCTAGGTATACATCTGCTATAGAGTGAATTGTATTTAATTGTATAATTAAATACAGAGTGTACAAGCTTGAAAGGCAAGGCTGTCACTTCCTTGGTTTCAGAGCATGAAATCATCTCTTTGGTTTCAGCAGGCAAGATTGCCCAAACTAGGGCTTGAGGGACACTACACCATTGTGGGAATGAAGCTGACCCACTTTAGAGTCCTGAAGGTGGAGTTGTTATCCCAGTAGACCTGAAAGGAGGGCCTGGAGGGAAGAGCATCTAGTCAAAAAGGACTATTCTCCAGTCTTAAGATCTAATGGAATTTGTTTAGTTGCGTTTTGGATTTGCTTGGGACCTACCTATCACCACTTTAGTCTTTCTGATTTCTCCAATTGGTAAAGGAAATATCTATCCTATTTCTGTTTCATGAATATATTTGGGTAGCAAGTAATTTGTCTGGTTTCAAAGATTCACAATTGTAGAGGAAACTCGTCCCCAAAAGAATCATACATACCTTGAGTTTCACCCATACCTAATTTAAGTAATGTGTAATTTTGGACTTGGAGTTGATGCTGGAATAAGTTAAGACTTTGGGAGCTATTGAGATGGGATGAATATATTTTTCATGTGAGAAGGACAAAACATTTGGGGTTGGAGGGGTGGCAGGTAGGCAACTACTAACCTAGTCTCTCTTTCTATGACTTTCACTTTGGGGGGGTCTTTTCATATAAACAATATTGTTAAGATGAGTGATATTTTGGGATTGGCATTATTTAGAATAATGGTTTCGAGATTCATCTATATTACAGTGTTTTATTCATTTTTGCTGAATAATATTCCATTGAGTAGACGCACTATCTTTGTTTCTCCATCCATCCACTGTTTCTACTTTTTGGGTGTTATAAATAATGCTATTATGAGCAGTCATGTACTACTTATTACATATTAGGGGAATATATAATTAGGAGTGGAATTTCTGGGTCATGTAGTAACTCTATGTTTAGCTTTTTAAGGAACCTTTAAACTGCTTTCCAAAGTGAGTGTGCAATTTTTTTTACCATCCATGAGAGTTAAATTAGGACAAAAACTTTTTATTGTGTGTCTTTTTTATATTAACTATCATTGTAGATACCAAATTGTATCTTATTATGACTTAGATTTCATTTCCCTAAGACAAATAAAGTTGAATATCTTTTCATTGGTTTATTTGAAACTTTTATAATGTATACTCTTGGGGGCGGCGCCTATGGCTCAGTGAGTAGGGCGCCGGCCCCATATATCGAAGGTGGCAGGTTCAAACCTGACCCCGGCCAAACTACAACAACAACAACAAAAAGCTGGGCATTGTGGCGAGCTCCCTTAGTTCTAGATATTCCAGAGGCTGAGGCAAGAGAATCACCTAAGCCCAAGAGCTGAAGGTTACTGCAAGCTGTGATGCCATGGCACTCTACCAAGGGTGACAAAGTGAGACTCTGTCGCTACAAAAAAAACAAAAAAAACAAAAAACAAAAACAAAAAACATATATCTATATCTATATATATATATGTAGTATATATACTCTTGGAAGAAAAGTCCATTCAGATTTTTATCCATTTCTAGTAAAGATGCTTATCTCTTTATTGGTGAGCCAGATTTCCTAATAATCTGACACAAATCCCTTCATGTTTTTCTGATTTGCATTTTTTCCCATTCTGTGGATTGTTTTGCATTTTTGGATAGTGTCCCTTGAACACAAAAAATCTCTAATTTAGATTCTCTGATTTTCCTATTTTTTCTTTTCTGTTTATGCTTTCATTGCTATATTTAACAAATTAAGGTTTAACTCACGGTCATGAAGATTTCCCCTTTAATCTTTATTGTTTTCTTTCTTCCATAAGCATTAGGTTTAGTATGACCTTCTTTTTCTAGTTTAGCTGGAAGTTTAGGTTATTGATTTTAGATCTCTTTTATATTTTTAGTATAGGACTTCGTAGGTATAAATTTACCCTGAAACAGTGCTTTATATGCGTCTTGCAAGTTTTGGTAGGTTGTGCTTTTTATTTTCATTCACCTCAAAGTATTTTCTGTTTTTGTTTGTGATTTCTTCTTTGATCTATAAATTGCTTCAGAGTATGTTGTGTAATGTCCTCAAATTTCACAATTTCCCAAAATGCCTCATGGTATTTATGTAGACTTTTCTTTATCTGTATAAGTTCAATACTTTTTGGGTTTATAAAGTTTTTTAAAGGGCAAAACATATATCTTGTAAAATGACTCGTGTGCACTAGAGAACAATGGGTATTTGGTTATTATTGAGCAAAAATTTCAATAGATGACTGTTGAGTCTACTTGGCTTATACTCCTGTTCATGTTTTCTCTTTATTTTTTGTATTTAGCTTACTAATTCTATTCTTTATTGAACGAGGTAACTTTTTATTAAAGTCAATCTCTCCCAAATATTGTTGGGAATTTATTCATATGTTTGGAGTCTTGGAAATGTGCAATCATTTTATCATGAAGAATTGACTCTTTTGTTAGAGTAAAATGTTTTGCTTTCCATTTAGGAACAAGTTTAGTCTTAAAGTATATTATATCTTATTTTACTATAATAATCCCAGCTTTCTTGTGGTTACTGTTTGCATGGTTTATATTTTACTATCATTTTGCTTTCAGCTATTTGTATCTTCAAACATACTATGCTTTCTTATAGACAATATATAGTAAGATCTTTTCTTTCTTTCTTTTTTTTTTATTTCAGGTTAATGTGAGGGTACAAACAACTAGGTGATAGTATTTGAGTTTGTTAGGTATTGTCCATCTTGTAGTTGTATCCCATACCCAAAAGATACACCTCTACATTATGCCCAATAAGTGGAAGTACCCCACTTCCCTTTCCTGCTCCCCTCTCCTCCGCTCCCCAAGCTTGAATTGAAATGAGTTTGTCTCCTCTGTGGACGTGAATTAGATCATCTATAGGCTTCATATTAGTATTAAGTACATTCGATATTTGCTTTTCTACTCTTGTGATACTTTACTTAGAAGACTGTGTTTCAACTCCATTCAGGTCAATACAAAAGATGTAAACTCTCCACCTTTTTATGGCTGAATAGTATTCCATGGTATACACATACCACAGCTTGTTAATCCATTCCTGGGTTGGTAAGCATTTAGGTTGTTTCCAAATATTGGTGATTATAATTTGAGCTGTGATAAACAATCTAGTGCAAATATCTTTAAGATAAAATAATTTTTTTTTCTACTGGGTAGATGCCTAGTAGTGGGATTTCAGGGTCCTATTTGGGTACCTTGAGGTTTCTCCATACTTTTTTGCAAAGAGGATGTATTAGCTTGCAGTCTACCAACAGTGTAAAAGTGTTTCACTCTCTCCACATGCACGCCAGCATCTGCAACTTTGGAATTTCATGGTGTAGGTTAATCTTACTGGGGTTAGGTGATATATTTCCTGTTGGTTTTGATTTGCGTTTCTCTGATGATTAGGGGCAATGATCATTTTTTCATATTTGTTAGCCATTTGTCTTCCTTCCCTTCTACAAGATAGACAATAAGTTTGCTCTTTAAAAACAGAAGGTTCTGTTCATGTCTCTTTCCCAGTGATAAATTGGATTGTTTGCTCTTTTTTTGTAGATTTATTTGTCTTCTATATAGATCCTAATTATCAAACTTTTGTAAGATTTGTAATATGCAAATATCTTTTCCCATTATTAAGGTTGTCTATTTACTTTGATTATTGTGTCTGTAACCGTGCAGAAGTCTTTCAGTTTCATAAGTTCCATTTGTTTATTTCTATTGTTTTACATTTGTCACTGAAGTCTTCTTCATAAAATCTTTCCCCAGGCTCACATCTTCAAGAGTTTCTCCCACACTTTCTTGTAAGATTTTTATCATTTCAAACCTTAGATTTAAATATTTTATCCATCTTGAATCAATTTTTGTACATGCTGAAATGTGCAGGTCCAGTTTCAGTCTTTTACATGTGGTTTTCCATGTCTTCCAGCATCATTTATTGAGTGGGATTCTGTTCCCCAGTGTGAGCTTTGGTTTATCAAAGATCAGATGGCTGTAAGAGACTGGTTTCATCTCTTAGTGTTTTATTCAGTTCCAAATATCTATGTCTCTATTTTTGTGTCAACATCATACCGTTTTGATCTGTATAGACTTGTAATATAACCTAAAATCTGTTAGAGTGATACCTCTAGATTTATTTTTATTATTAAAAATGGCTATATGGTGTTTTATCCTGGTTCCATACAAAATGAAGAACTATTTTATTCAGTTCTTCAAAGTATAATTTTGGTATTTTAATAAGGATTACATTGAATCTGTAGATGGCTTTGGGAAATATAAGCATTTTAACAATGTTGATTCTTCCCAGCCAGGATCATGTTATGTTCTTCCATTTATTAATGTCTTCTGCTATTTCTTTTCTTAAGGTTTCATAAATCTCTTTGCGAGGCCCTTTATCTCTTTTTGGGGGGTATATTCCTACTTATTTCATTGTCTTTGAAGCTACTGTGAAATAATTGTATTTTGATTAGTTTCTCAACTTGGCTGTTATTGGCATATACAAAAGTTACTGATTTGTGGACATTGATTTTATACTCTAAGACATTACTATATTTCTTGATTACTTCCTGGAGACTTGTGGCTGGAACCTGTCTCACTGTCCCTTGGGGGTTACTCTGTTTTGGTTTTTCATGTTGCTGGAAGTTTTCTGTTGGTTCCTCCTGATATGTGTTTTCTTCTTGTTCACTTCCTTTCCCTACTTTTTCCTTCTCACTACCTCCTTCACTTTAAGTTACCTTGTGTCAGAGTTTATGTATTGAAGTGGCCTTTTCTTATAAGGCCAAAAGGAAAAGAAATTTAAAGAGTGAGAAGGAAGAAAGAAGAGAAAAAGAAGAAAAAGTGAGAGTATGGTTTGAAAGAAGAGAAAGAGAGTGACAGGAGAAATGTTATTCACCATGTTGATATGGCCACACCTATAACTCTAGGAGTTTGAGAAGCTGGGTTGGGTGGGTCCTTCAAAGTCAGGAGCTCCTTACCTATGAGGGATAAAGCAAAACCCCACCTCTACCAAATATGGATAGAGAAAACAAAACAAAATTTAAAATTAAAATTTCATCACTACGTAGAAATGGGGGACCTGCCAATACTGTCTTCCCAAAAGCCAAATAAGGATGGACACCCTAGCTGTGAGCTATTTACCTCCTTGAGCCAGATCAATGCTGTGATTCCCCAGCCAGACCAATGTTGTGACTGCCCCCTGGTACTCAGAGAATAGAAAAAATAAAAACAGACAAAATAAATTAAAAGTGTAATTATACAAGACAAAGAAAGGAATGTCTTAGCTGTTGTATGAGATATTTATGTGAGAAAGATGAGAAAAGTAGAAAAATGTCCCCCAGAAGAGAAAAAAAAGGAGGGAAATAAAAAAAGAAAGAGAGAATAAAGGGGGCTAAAAAAACTGTAACAACAATGGAAGAGCACTTGCTATTCAAGAAAAAAATGAAAAAATAAAAATACAACTAACCAAACAACAACAAAAGTGTGTGTGTATTGCCTGGACACCAGGTGGCACTGTGGTGTTAGGAGACAAAGAAAATATGCTCTTTTACTGTAAAAACTTAGGGCCAAAAGCACTCTTTTAGTTGCAGAGGGAATCAGGTCCTGTTTTCCTGACTTAGTTGCCCTCAATCAAGGCCTGTTGCTTCTTCAGCATTCAGTTCCCACAGGATTGGAGTCCTAATGCTCTTGCTAGATTCCTTGAGAGGCATGTCAAACAGTGCACCCTGAAAATTCTTGGGCCACTCAGCTCACCCCAAGGGTGGATAGCTGAGCTCAGCAGGCATGCCAGAACTGGCTGTGCATGTCTCCCATCCAGCCTTCCTACAATGGCAGTGCCAAACTAGCAGCCAAGCCAATGAGAGATCACCCCACTGGTATTCAATCCTGGACACTGGACACTGTTCAAGTCTTTTCAAGGCCACTTCACTCCAGTGAGCAACCTTAGCCCCCAAATCAAAAAACTGCAGGATACCCCTTTCTTGTCCCCAGTCTTCCCCAGGCAGGCTATCTGGCCAGTTCCCTGTTCCTAAGCACTTGCCTTCTGTATTCATTTTCCTCAGCTTGAGACCTCCTTGCTGGCACCTGTAGTCCACCAGTGCTTCACTGTGCCTAGCAGTAATGTCCCTGGGTGTGTTCCTCCAGCCAGAGGTGATTGGAGTTTTCTTTCCTCTGCCTTGCCTCAAGTGACTAGTAACTAGTGAGATCTTTTCTGAAAACAATTAACTAAACCAGTTCTGATTTTCTATTGGAGAATTAGTCTATTTATGCTTAATGTAGTTACTGATAAAGTTTGTAGCTATTTTTTTATTTGTTTCCTATACATCTCATTTTTTTATTTTGTGTTAAATGAAAATTTATATTTATACTATTAAAATTCTTATTCTTTCTTTCACTCTTTTTGACTTATTCTCTGAATGATTATCCTAGGGATAAAAATTTAACATCTTAACTTAAATGATCCAGCTTAGACTACTATCAAGTTAATTTTAATATTATAAAAAAACGTTTTGCTCCAGTATGGCTCTATTTCTCTCCTGTCCTTTGTGCTACTATTGTTCTACAAATTACTTCTGTATTTATTATAGCCTTGACAATATAGTTTCAGAGTCATTGATTTGTGCTTTTGTCTTTCATAGAAGAAAATATTTCAATATTTATGAACAAAAAGAATGTGTACTTTCATTTAATCTATGTAAATTATTCTTTCATCATTTACTTTTATCACTGCTTTTATTTCTTTACATGAAAGAAGTTATTGTCTAGTTAGTATCCTTTTATTTCAAGAACTCCCATTAGTATTTCTTTAGGGCAAGTCCAGATGAAGTCTTTCAGCTTGGGTAGCTAAAAATATGTTAATTTCACCTTTCTTTATAAAAGATGCCTTTGTAGGTATTGAATTTATGGTTAACAGTGTTTTTCTTTTTTAGGCCTTTGAAAAAATCATTCCAATGCAGTCTCCACAGTTTCTAATGAAAATCCAGGCATTGAGCATATTAAGGTTTTCTTCTATGTGATAAGTCACTTTTTTCTTGTCACTTCTAAAAATGTCTCTTTTGATTTCTTGACTATCAAATACCTCGATGTATATCACTTGGAGTTTATCCTACTGGGAGTTTATTAAAATTTCTTAAACTGAATTAACATTTTTCTTCTAAATTTTAGAAGCTAATGACCACAATTTCTTCAAATATCCTTCCTGACTCTTATTGTCTCTGGTCTCTTTTATGGATTCTAATTATGCATGAAATAGACTGAATAATGACTCCTTAAACATTTTCGTCTGTAATCCATAGTGTGTGTTAAACAACATGGCAAAAGGGTTTTTGCAGATGTGATCAAGTCAAAGATCTGAAAATGTCATTGTATATTCTGAATTATCCACATGAGCACAACATAATCACCAGAGTCTTCTTAAGTATAAAAGGGACTCAGAGATTCCATGACAGAAGTAGAGTTTCAACTGATGTGTGTGTTCACAAGCTGGAAAAGACAAGAAAACAGATGCTCCCCTAGAGCCTGCGCAAGGAATGCAGACTGATTGACACCTTGGCATTAGCCTAGTGAGACTTCTGACCTTGAGAACCGTAAGATAACCAATTTGTGTTGTTTGAAGTCACTAAATCTAACATAATTTATCAGAGCTATAATAGGAAATGAGTACAATGGGTACATCCCTATGTTTGATGGTATCCCAAAGGATGCTGGAGCTCTGCTCATTTGTCTTCACTTTTTTCTTTCTTTTCCTTAGACTAGATAATGCCACCTCACATATGTCCAAGTTTTCTGAATTTTTTCTTCTGTAAGTTTAAATCTGTCTTTGAGTTCTGGTGATTTTTTATTGCATTTATTGTACTTTTTTGTTGTACAATTTATTTTAATTTTTAAAAACAAATTATTTATTGTTATTTTCTTTTTGAAGAGACATTATCCTTATTTTTTTTTTAGTTCTTTAAACACAGGTTGTTTAGTTGTTTGAACATATTTATAATATCTCATTTAATATCTTTGTCTAGCATGTTTATAATCTGCTTTTCCTCTGTGTATAGACCCAAAATTTCTACTTTTTTTTTCATGTCTCATAATCTTTTTGTTAAGAACTTTACATTGTAAATAATAAAATGTGCTAACTCTTGAAATCAGTCTCTACCCGCTGGTTTGTTGTTGCTATTTATTTATTCATTGACTTTCCTAGACTTAATTTTGTAAAGTCTGTATTCTTTGTCATATGTGGCCACTGAAGTCTGTGCTCAGTTAGCTTAGTGATCAGCCCATGGTGGACAGAGATTTCTTTAAATACATTAAACAAAGAAATCTCTAAGCCTTTGCCTAGGGATTCTGTATGTGAATTGGGGTGTGCCCTTAATGCCTTGGCAGACATTTTATAATAACTCAGTCTCAGTCGTCACTTCCTTTGAGGTGTGTAGAGCCTCAAATTAGTAAGAGGTGAAAGACAAGTGCCTCTCAGGTCTTTTCTGGGTATGCCCATAATCCTTTACATGGAACTGGTCATTTAGATTTCCAAGAATATGTTGGAACTTTTCAAAGACCCCTATGGACATCTTATTTCAAATTTTTTCTATGTATTTTGGTCTGCCTTTTTTAGTCTTCCTGGTGTCATCATCTTGGACAGATTCAGTGTTTTACATTTGCCACTGATCATTCCCATCAAACAACTTATAATCATGTCAAACAAACACAGCCATGAATATGGAGCCTTATTGGCAAACTGCCAGACTAGTCAAATAGTGACAGTTTTCTCAGGAACAGGCAATATGTGGTGTTTCCAATTAATTATGGCATCACATTGGCTGGTAAGCTGCTGTTTTCCAAGCTAACATGGTTGCAAGGCTTTTGGTTTTCAAGGCTACCACAAAGTTGGAGAGTATGGGATGGGAACACACTAAGATACTACAGAGCTCTTTGTTCTTATTGAAATTCAGCCATTTTTCCTAAACAAATTCTCTTAGTATTGCTGTATATGGTCAACTTCCAGAGTTCTGTAGAAGTTGATTTTTACTATTTTTGTTTTAATTGCTTTCATGAAAGAAAGAATTTTTAGAAGTCATTCTCTCTTAATTTCAGAAATGCCTTTCTTGTCTTTCTTTTTAGTATAGGATTTGGTCATATATCATTTAAAATTAATTACCCATTTTAAATAATTATATCTTTTCAGAAGATTTATACCGGTAAGAAGAACAAACTTTTAGAAATGTAGACTTTGTTGTGGCTCCCCTTATTATCTTAACCCTCTGGAGTCTCATATCAGATTTTTATGAATAAAAATCAGACATTTTATGATATTCGTTTTATGACTCAGAACTGCTTGCCAAGTGTGCCACACTTACCCATACCTTTTACCTTTTGCATACTCTGTTCCCTTTACTTGTTCAGTTTGACTGATGAGTTAATTCTAGTCATTATTCAAGTCACAACCCATGTCACAACTCAAGCACTCCTTTTCTGAAGCCTTTTTGTAGTCCCAGAGAAAATGACTTTTCATATCTCCATTGCAGTATGTACATTCCTCTTTAAATACTTTTTATGTAGTATGTAACTATTGTTTTCTATCTCCATACCCACAATGTAAAGTGTTGAGATTATGGAATTTCAATTTTTTAAGCCCTACACTTAAAACTCATACTATGAACTGCTGTATAATGGGGGAAAATTGGGTAAGAGTTGAGAGTCATAAACAAAAATGTTTGGAGAGAGGAAAATAATTATAAGAAGTACCATGGCCATTTTTAAGCAAAGAAGAAAAATACATTTTGGATAACTTTCTTTTCTCCCTTCTCCAGTAAATGACAAATAACCTTGTTCTCTTTTCTTCCCTAGTGAAGAAAATTCCTGTTAGTGTAGTAATGCTTCTGTTTGCTCTAAGAGTTAATAGTTCAGAGCTCAAAAGAAAAGACTTGGCATGGGCAGGGATGGGAGGAGAATTATGCAGCCAAAATATTTCTCTTCATTTTTTCCTCCAACTCTGGGAAGGAAGAAAACATAAAACTGAATATTATATTAAGCATTAAACAAGGAAAATATTCTCACTCTATGATTAAAGTGTAGTGATGCTATTTTGATGATGTCAGGTATAACTAAATAAACTAAATAAATTATAAAAAGTAATCCTGTTTTAGGAAGTTATACTGGTAGACATGTCATATCTTTTCCATTTGTAGTTTCCTTAACTCTGATTTCTTGCCAACAAAAATTGGTGTCGGTTAAGATGAATAAAAACCTAAGCATGGGAAGAAGTTGATGGATAGCTTTAGTGGTGTGCATGGAAAAATCCTCTTCAGGAAAGTATCCAAATTGCTAACTGGAAAAGGGTGGGAAGAATAACTCATGTCAGTGAAGAAAAATTTATGAAAAATCAAAAGGTCAGAACTTTGGATATTTGTAAGTTAAGGTGTATTTTGACTTGTTCTGGAGAGATTCAACAGCTACAATTGAACTGTATTATTTCCAATAAAATTACTTGGCTCAAATAAATATCCTATTTCATTACCTTGCTTGCCATGAGGACAAGTGAAATATATCAGTGCAACTAGCAAGCCAAATTACACAATAATTTTGAGAGATCTTGAATCATGGAAATGTAAGCTATATTGCACCCATGTTTCTTTTCATGTACCATTATTGTAATCAGCAATTAGCTGTTCAGAGCAACCAAAACTATTCTCAAACTTTGTATATTGTCTCTTCTATACATAGAAGAAACATTTATGTGTGACAACTATCAATTGTGCTTAAATTGTGTGTAAATTAAGTTTAAAATTTAAAATTAAAAAAAAGTCAAATACTAAAAGCTGGTGTTTATGATACTTCATTTAAAATACCACTAATTAATTAAACATAGCATTAAAATAAGTATGTTACATTGGATAAGTTTCTATGTATAAACAATCTAGTATTCAGGAAAATAAATGTGCTAAAAACATTGATCTGACACACATTAAATTCCTCTTTCTTTTGCATCTCACTATCAGTCTATAAATCTCTATTTATAAGTATAATACATAGTGATACATATAAAGTTCAATAAAGGGAATATGGTAAATCCACAACACAGACATAATGCCTGGCAATTCTTTCAGAAACATGTACTTTTATGCTTTCTTCTTTTTCAGATTATCCTGTAAAAATGATGTTCTCAAAATTCTTTATAACCTTTTACTATATTAAAATATTAATAACATTTTTCCAAGTGACGAATTTTTCTTTTATAGTGTCATTCTGTTTTCTTTCCTTTAATACTAAACAAAACATCTACCTTGTGCCCAGAGGCAAAATCTGCTAATGCTTTCTAATCTAAGTCAAAAGTTAGTCTCCTTTATGCTGAGGAAAGTGAATTACCCAGAACTTCATTTACTTATTCATGTTCACACAACTAGTAACAGCTTAGGCTGAAATTGAAACAAGTACATATGACTTCATGTTCTGTCTTCCCTCACCACATTGTACTTATCCATCTTAGTGTCAAAAATCTAAATGTTAGTATTAGTTTGTAAATAAACGTTGCTGGCTCTTAAATTATATTTAAATCTTAGTTATTGCTAAGTCATCAATGATTATTCATCTAAACATCATCACTAGCAAATTAAGCTACCTGTCAAAATGTATTATTTTTAAATTCAAAAAGCAAGAATTATATTAGCTAGCACTTTACCTTTAATTACTACTTCCTGGATGAGTTCTAGTTTGTAAAGCTCCAAGGCCAGCCATTCTTCCTTCTCCTCCTTTTCTTACTTTTATCAACACATATTTGGAGTGTCAACTACATGCCACATTGTATGTTAATGTGCTGTATACCATAGAAAGACAAAAAAAAAAAAAGAATGACTATCCTATCCCATTGGAGATTAAAGTCTAGTGGTGTTGAATTTAGGCATCAAATAATGAACAGTGGTAATTCTAATAACACTGTAATGGAATGTGAAAACCATGAGGAAAAGAAATAGGGTAGGCATGCAGAGTGGAGGCAGCTAAAGAGGGTGTATCTACTAAGTTATGGATCAGAACTCCCATACAGCAAGGTCAGGAATTTTTAAAAACTAAATTATAACAGGAAGCAAGTAGTGTTTGATCTAACAATAAGCATCAGAATATTCTTCCAAGAAGTAAAATAGGAAAAGTGCTCAAAAGCAAATGTACAAAAATATTTTTCCAGGTTAGTCAATGCTTGGTATAGGCAGGAGATTACACCCTTAGCTTGCAAGACTTAAATTCAAAAGGTAGAACTGTGGTTGGTTTTAGTTTCAGAACAGGAGCCAGTAAGGGAATGACATATTGTGCCCTAGAAGATATCTATAGCACTGGCTAAGCTTGAAAGACTTAAAGGCATGTGTTTGAGGTATTGTTGCTAGAATGGAAGGAGAGAGAAACTCTAGGATAGAGCAAGACTGAGTTAACGTCTCTGGTTTACAACTCCTTATATCACTGCTAGACGAGCCTTCGGATTGGTTGTAACCATGCGAAATGCCAGAACATTCAGGGCCTCTCAAGTGGTCTTATTTATACAGAGAGAGGATGGTGGTATCCTATATTCAGACAGGTCATAACAATAGAAACGAAAGAGAAGAAGAAGAAAAATAAGATTCAGAAAAACACCCTTGGGGCTGTTCTTCCTTTCTGAAATTCTAAACGACTAATTTGTCCCTAGATACCACAAACATCAATTACTCATTCCAAAACTGCTTAGAACATTTGTGTCAATTAATAAAAACAAAAACATTTTTCAATCATTATTCCCAGGTTATATAAGTAGAATTTAGATATAGCCCCTTTGAGCATTTTTGTTTTATGATATATAGGATGCTGTATTTTGAATTGGGTAAATTTCCAGTGACTTTATGTTTAGGCCTCTCAGGATCATGTTCTGTAATACTGGAGAAAAGAAACGTGATTCCACTGAGGTTATGTGTAAGTTATGATATTCTCATAAATGTTGACTTGGATTACCCTAGAGAAGAAGCAAAAAGAGATACTCCACAGAATAACCACCAATAGCAAGTAAGGAACCTCTTGTTACATCCAGGAGGAAAAGTATAACTTGGATTACAGCAAAAACTATATGTTTTCACTGTAGCTGTTGCAACACTACCATTGGGATTAAGAGCATAGTGTCTGAAGGTGGGATTCTTGGGTTTCAATCTCAGCTTTGGCACTTACTAGTTGTGCTATGTAGTGAAGTCACTTAACCTTTCCATGTCTCTCCTTGCTTATTCGTAAAATAAGAACAGTATAATAGGACCTACTTCAAGGGTACTATTACAGTTATCAGAGCTAATGTGTAATAAATACTACGTGCATATATATATATATAAAATCTGTATATATATATATGTGTATATATATATATATATATATAGGCATGTACATGCAGTACTCTAACAAGAAAATCATAGTTATTATTATTATTATCATTTCTGATTTGTGATACCCTGCATAAGTTTTGATTTTAAAGAGATCTAGCATGGCCAAACCCAGAGAAAGCCTACTTTCTGTTGAAGTAGCTAAAATCTGGGAACAGCTAAATTGATCTCATAAAATTCACTAACTAGTCTTTACTATAAATTCAAATTCGAATGAGCACAAACAGAAATCCTACAATGACATTTTGATTAATCTAACACCAACTTGATAGACTTGGATAAAAAGGCTCCCACTGTATCTTCACACATAAATGCTTGCTTTCTCTTCCGTGAATGCTTCCCTGATATACCCACCCTTGCCCACATTAGGTCCAGTGTGCAGCTTAGACCAAAATAGATCAGGTTTGATCCAAGCACGATTGGAATTAGCTTTTCACTTCCCTTCCCCCAGACATTACATTTAACATTAGTTTTCTAGCAATTTAATTGTACGTTAACTCATATTGTTTGAATTTAGGTTGAACTAAAGTCTATGTTGCCTCAATATTGTGCAAGTAATTGATGAGCTCTACTTCCTTGTTTCTCTTATTTAACAAATTACCAATTTTAGTTCCATTGTTCCCAGTTAAAAAGTGACCTCATGCTTGCTGACACATGTTCAGTGGTTATACAAGAAATGTTGATATTTTGTCTTTCGTGCATTCAGTCTCCTTTTCTCACTCTCTCTCAGTTCTGTCCTCCAATTTCTTTGAAGCCATTATCCATTTGACATGAAAAATGGACTTATAGTCTTGTGGCTAATTATTTCAAGGGGAGGTGAAAAAAAATCTCGAACATGGCATGATTAACTCCATCTGCTTTAACTACAGCAATTGCACACTTCAGAATTTCTTTGTAATGACAACTTTTCAGCAGTTTACTTTTGTATTGCACCAGTGCTTATCTGATTTTTCTATATATCTTGAGAGAATTAACCCTATCCCCATGTCATGTTTTAAAAGTCATATTTTTTTTTCTGTGAAATTTTACACAACCTGATTGTCTTTGTTAGTTTTTACCAAATTAGTGTCATCTCTTACGTAGTTATTCAAATCTTTAGTTCTCTGGCTTTTGACTAAAAATTCAAGTTTAGGTTACCAGAGAAGTCCTACACTGATGTTTTGATTAGCTAACCTGATAACAGCCTGATAGTCTTGGATAAGAGGGCTCCCACCACAAAAGTGAGTGATCCCACTGTGGGTGACTGTCTTACTGAAGATCTGAGGTAAACAGCTAGAGTTGGGGTTTACTTCACATCAATAACATGTGACTATTACCTCAGCTAATCAGCTTCATATCAGAAATGTTTTTTTCTCTTGTTGCCATCAGACAGAATTCTCTATAGTAATGCTCTTAATATTAACTAGCTCTCAGTTCTGTTAGGTAGATTCTTAGGAGTGAGATTGTTGGACTATATGGCTATTTTATGTCTTACTTTTTGAAAAACTACCAAACTATTGTCCAAACTGGCTACACCAATTTATATTCCCATGAGCTATGTTTCTTTACATCCTCACCAACATTCATTATTGTCTATCTTAACCATTACAGTGATTCTAGTTGGTGTGTCTGCTGTCGTATTGTGGTTTTAAATTGCATGTCTGTGGCCAAGAGAATGGGAGTAGGCCAAGTTAAAATACCATGAAGTTCAATAGTTTTCTGGAATATATTTATTCTTTAGAGTACGGTAAGCCTTGGGGTAGAGTTCTGAAAAAGGTGATTTTCTGACTTTTAGTTGTTTCTGTGAAAGAGAGGACTCACCAAGGTCCACCAATATTCTAGAGTCTAACATACAGAGGATACGACAAAAATGTGTACACATTTTAAGGAAGCACTGTATTAAAATTGTAATACTCAAGTCACAGTTGACTTCTGTAATTACAACAGGTGTTCAGCATGATTTGTATTCATCTTTTGTCATGAGTATCTATTAATTACAATTTTAATTGTTTTTTCCCTTTTTTAAATGTGTACATATGTTTTTGGCACCCTCTACATTATTGTAATGATTTCTTCTGTTACTTTAACTTTATACAATTCAATCCTTATTCAAAAATTCTGTCCCTTTATTTCTCTCTTTTGTTACCTCAACATTTAAATTTTTCTTCATTAGAAATTTATTTTGATGAAAGCTAGCCAACTATTCAACCACCATATGTTAAATGATACTTTCTGTCTCCAGATGTTTATCATGACTCTTTGTCATAAATAAGCATATGTTTATTAAGAATGATATATCTATTTATAATTTTTTAAGCAGAAAAGCTAAACAGAAAAACAGCTTATTGAAACATGACACAAATATTTCCTACTTATTACATCATGTATCTAAAGTTTCATTAGGTATAATTATTACTTGATCACAATGACCAACAGAGACATGCAATGATTATGGAAAATTCTCCAGCTGCATATTGGGAAAACACAATAACAATGATGGTAATGATGATGATGATAGAAGCAGTAATGACAGCAAATACTTATGCAGTGTCTGCAATGTGCCAGGTTCTGTCCTAAGTACTTAAACACATTAATTCGCTTAATTTTTACTTCAATTCTATAAAATAGGTGCTATTATGATCCTCTTTTTACAAAGGGAGAAACTGTGGTGCAGAGGGTTAAATAACTTGGCCATGGTCACTCAGAAAATTGTGGAGCTGGGATTTTCAAACCTTTGCTGTTAAATCCTATTGCTGCCCTTGCTCCATGTAAATTCCCAAAGGCACAGAGCGGGGGTCAACCGGTACTGGTAAAACTGCAGCTTGGATTCACTCAGACACTAGAGGAGGCAGAGAGCAACTTCTGGGGACAGAGCACCCGCAGACCTCCAAGTTTAAAATGGAATATCTGGGGAAGAGAGTTTCGAGGTGAAGAGATTCCTATTATCCAGATGACTTGATATAAGCTGCAGTCTAGAAAACCATTCTCAGCCTACTAGCCCAGAGGAAACCTTGTCAGACAGTGTAGTTGTACTCAGCTAGAAGGATAATTGCTAGAGTAAGAGGAGTTCGAGTTCTAAGATTAGTTGTTGAAATATTCCACATCAGCAAAAATCTGCCTCTGGCAACATCCCAGTTACAAGGGCAGATCACTTTAAGTCTACAAAAAAGCTAGAAAATGGTTTAGGTGATGGATGCATTAACCATCTACTTGAGCATCTGTGCCCTTGCAGATAAACTGGGAGTGCAGGAGGAATGATATGATGCTCCAAAGTCAACATGCTTTGATGGCTCTTGCATCACAATTCTAGGCATGCCAGACAATATACACAATAACTATATCGCCCATATGGGCCAGTTAAGACACACAAACCTACCTAGATTACCCTCACGTGAGAACCCCAGGCATACTACTGCCTCCCCCTCTTCAGAATCCAGGAAGGACCCTGGCCATTCTGCCCAGGCAGCACACAAAGCAAGAAGGGCCTTAGCTGAGATCTTTTTAAATTTTGGTGGACCACCCTCTCTTTTATCTTCTATTATTTGCGTGAAAGCTTTATGGTCATTTTCCCAAATGTTATCTGGGCATTGGTTTCATGCAATCACTTCAGTCAATGAACACACTCCTCTTAATTGTAAAATGTTGACATTGACAGGTGACAGGTAGTGACAGTTTGCAAGAATTTTATGTGTTTCTAAGCATTTGTTTACTTTAGCTATTGAATGTAAACTTGGAATTTCCTCAACATGTAATGTTAAACATATGCCACTGATCTTGAACTCAATATAATGCACAAAAGTATTTATGAAAATCATATGCATCTCAGAATGTCATGGGGATGTGCTTTGGTAGAATCTGCTTGTGTTTTCTGTAGTAAGTATTTAATCAGCCAACATCATTTTATGTTGCACACAAACTTTATGGATGTCTTTTTTAAGAGTTTGATTAGTGGGTTAATTTAGTGGTGACTATAGAACAAAATATTATGGAATGTTTACGTAATAGGTACGAGTAACTAAATTAGACGTGGTTACTAGTGTTGAATTGGTAGAATGTTCGGCATTATGAAACTTACTTTGTTATAGTAGATGTCAGGGAGTACCTTCTCTCCCATTCTCTGATGATACTTCATTAGACTACACAACCTGATAACACATGCAAATGGTAACAGAGAAAAGGAAAATTGTTCTTTTGCCTTATCATGATGACTGCAGATTACTGTGTATTCTGAAGAAATAGATTACACTATATAAGGATAACATGATTTTGCATGCACATGTAGGTTCAATGGCATGACCATTCTTTCCACCATACTTGCCCCCAATGGTGATTCTTGACTGGATTCTTATGACAAACTACATTTTGTCCTACTACATACCAGAAACATCCAATAAAACAATAGTTTGAGTCTTCAATTGTTATTTATATCCAGTGACATATTCAAGTCAGTTTCTCAGGAAGAATTCAGGCAACTTTTTTAAATCTTTGCAAAATATTAAGTAAATTTTCAAAAATACCTTCTGTTTTCTACTATTGATCATTTTTAGCTATTTGTTTTCCCACATATTCAGGGAAATATTACCTGTCATGCTTTATAGAATTGTTCATGAGCCTTGTGCTGAGGTTTTATTTGTAAATGGATTCTATTGTCCATGAATGGAGAAGTTCTCCTCCAAAGGCATCTGGGTCTTGACAGGGTCCATCTATCTTGATCTGTAAGCACCTTTGATAGAAATGCTCCAACTTGATCACATGCCTAATGAGGTTCTGCTATGCAGTGGTAGAACTTCCACAGATCAGAGTAGTTTGTAGTTTTCCTTCACGAAAGTGTAAACTCCAAAAGATACAAAAAAAAAAAAACACTCCTCCTAGAGAACAGCTCCTTACTGAACCCATAACTTTTTAAGGTTATCATCAACCCAGTATACATTAGAATATCTTGCCTCTTCTATCCCTGGAGTCTTCCTGTCCTCACGTTAACAGTTTTGAATGAATGTGAAAAGGGAAGAGCTAACACGCAGCACCCTTTGGTAGAGGCTGCTCATGCCCCCCACCTGTGGTGTACTCACCTCTAATGGCACTGAGTGTGGGCTGCCAGCAATTCTCAGCAGCCCCTTCCTTGGATAACCGCCCTAGACCAAAGATTCTCAAACTCTAGCATATCTCTGAATCACCTGAAAAGTGATTAGAACACAGATGGTTGAGTCTCAAATGACTAAACTGAGCATTTTGCTTTCTAGCCCTGGCATTTGTAACTGATAGAAAAGAGCTCCTGTCAGCTCTACTGGGGATTCTGGGGGTTTGAACAGAAGTAGTGGGTTAGGAGCAGGGAGAGGGAAAGCAATATTCACACATACACCTACATTCATAGTAACTTTCCTAGCTCCTGGTTTTAGTATCTCCTGAGGCCCAGAAGTGCTCCCTACTTAGAAATGCTGTGAAATAGATTGATGCCCAATAAATTCCTCCTTCTGCTTTAGCTGATGATTTTTTTTTCTCTTTGCTACCAAATCTCTCCCCAGCTAACACAGTCTTTGGCATCTACAACTGTGTTCAGTAAGTTGTGTATACACAAGTTTGAGGATGCCTAAATGGGTATTCAGGTGTATGGGTTTTCTCTTTTTTTAAAGGAGAAGAGGGAAGTAACAAATCAATATTAAGGAAGAAGATTGTTATAAAAACTGATAGAAAAACTTAAAAGTTATGGCCTCTGACTTCATTTCAAGCAAAGTTGTACCAATAGTGTCCCCAGAACAGCAGCATCTTTCAAGGAATTCTTTCATTTCATCTAAGCTATCAAATTTGTGGCAGAGGATTGTTTGCGGGATACCTTGTTTATACTTTTAGTATCCATAGGATCAGTGGTGATTTCCCTTTTTCATTCCGGATATTAGTAATTTGCATCTATCCTTTTGTTTTATTGGTTAACCTAGCTAGAAATTTATAAATTGTATTGCTTAAAAAATCCAGCTTTTTAATAAACTACTTATCTATTTTCAGCATCCTTAATTTGTGTTCTCATTTTTATAATTCCATATTTTTTTCTTACTCTGGGTTTAATTTCCCTTTATCTTTATAGTTTTCTAATGTAAAAAACTTAGACTTTTGAATTTAGATTTTTCTTTTTTCTAATATATGCATTATCAGTGCTATAAATTTTCTGCTAAGCACTTCATTATATTCTATAAATTTTGTTATGTTGTATTTTTATTTTCATTTAGTCAAATATATTCAGTTTCTCTCAAGACTTCTTATTTTACCTATGTGTTGTTTCAAAATACATTGCTTAACTCAAAATATTTTGAAAATTTTCAGCAATCATTCTGTTATTTTACTTTAATTTTCTTGCGAAATGAGAGCCTACTTTGTATGAGTGCTACTCTTTCAATTTGAAGGTGTGTTACATGGCCCAGAATATGGCCTGTGTTGATGAAAATGTTCCATGTGAGCTTAAGAAGAAAGTGCATTTTGGTTTTGTTGGATAAAGTAGTTTATAAATGTCAGTTAGATCCAGTTCATTGGTGACACTGTTGAGTTCAGCTATACATTATGCTTAATGATTGTTTTACCTGCTGGGTCTGTCAATTACTGATAAAGGGGTGTTTTTGGTCTTCAGTTACAATAATGAATATTTATTTTCTCTTTGCAGTTCGATCAATTTTTATTTCGATTTTTTTTGACACTCTGTTGTTAGATGTCTAAACATTAAAGGTTTTTATTTCTCCTTGAATTGACCCTTTTGTCATTATGCAATGTCCTTTTTATATCTGATACAATTTTTTGCTCTGAAGTCTACTTTGTTTGAAATTAATATCATCTTCCAGGTTTGTATTAATTAGTGTTAGCATGGTATATCTTTTCTCATCTTTTTATTTTGACCTGAGCTTTAAATTTTATTATATTTATAACTGTTTTCTTTCATTGCCCTTGTTCTTTTCCTTTCTTTTATTTATTTGTTGGGCTTCCAATATTTTTTGCCTTCTCTGGGTTAATTGATCATTGTTTCCATTGGTTATTTTCTGGGCTGCTTCTGTTCCTGCTGAACCATGATTCTCTGTACTCCTCTTTCTAAGGCAGTGGTTTGCCTGTGCCTTCAAAGGTAGATATAAGTAGAGATGTTAATTTTCAATTTGTTTAGTTTTTCTCTTGTTATAAGGATAAGATCAATGAGTTTGAGCTAGTCACACATTGGGATGTAAGTCAACAATACTATTTTTATTTACAAAATGATAAAAATTGAAATCATAACTATGCCATTATATTTTACAGACATAAAGGAAGACCTGTTGATTCAAATTTTCAACACCTTCCCAGAGGTAATTCTGACATTATATTTTATGTGAGCACTTGAGCACTTTCCTATAGGGAAACAGCTGTGATTAAGAGACATCCATCAATGTGGAAACAAGCTAAATGCCCACCAATGCAGGAATGGATTAACAAGCCATGGTATATGAATACTGTAGATTCCTGTTCAATCATTAAAAAAGATGGAGCCTTACATCTTTTTTATTAGCCTGGATAGAGTTGGAACACATTCTTCTTAGTAAAGTATCACAAGAATGGAAAAACAAGAATCCGGTGTACTCAATTCTAATATAAAGCCAATAGACAGTATAATTCATACCCACATAAGAGAAAAACTCAAATCAATTCAAGGTGGGGGGCAGAAGAATGAAAGAGTAGGGAGAAGGAAGGAGAGAGTGGAATGTGGGGGTTACAGTGTATGGCACAGCTCTTAAGGGCAGGATATAATTATAAGAGGGATTTTACCTAACAAATGCAAACAATGCAACCTAATTCTTTGTACCCTCAACCAAACTGAAACAATTAAAAAAAGAGAGAGAGAAAAAGAAATTAAGAGAGAGAGAGAAAAAAGAAACAGCTATTACTCTTTTATTTTTTTATATTCCTCCACTCTTTTGTATTCCAGGAAATAGCTTAGTGCAAAGAACAAACAGCCTTCTCCATGTGATTAAGATAAGACCCCAGTCCAGGATTTGTGACTCTTTAAGACTGACAGATGAACTCCTAGATTACTTGTAATAAGACCAGATATAAACCCTCCAAATCCCATTCATTAGCTTACAAATATTTATCTTAAGAGTTTGTCCTCTAATACTAGCTAGATGCTAGACAAACCAGAGATAATGGTTTCTTATTCAGTTGACTGAGACTTTCCCTGATACAAAAATAGTCTCCACTATATAATCATCCACATATATAACTCATTTATTCCTATTTATAAATGACAAAACAAAACTACCCTGCTGAGGCACTCTGATATTCAGTTCTGGAGTTCTTTCCCTATTGCAATAGCCTGAATAAGTCTATTAGTTCTTTTGCTTTTTATCTTTGACATAGCCTCTGAGAAAATTTATATTCTTCCAGATTTATGAAAAAGTTTAAAAGCCTATATAATTTTAACTTGCTGAGTTTTTCAACATTAAAATTTCACTAATAATTTCAAGACATAATAAAACTATTTGGCATTTAGTCATATTTTTCCATGCCCAAAATGATAAATCACACATTATTAGTTTCAAGAAGCAAGTCATGATTTTAATGTAAATTTGGGTATAATAAGAAGTAACTGTTTTTCAAAATATTATTTTTATTTTGATAGTTTTTATGGAAAATTACCATATTAATAAAATTCCTTTCCAATATTGTGTAAATTTTAGAGTTATGTATAATCTTGTTTTGTTATCCAATCTGAATCCTAATACTATGTTGGCACAGAGTCAGAAATGAATGCAAACAAACATAAAATTAAATATCCTAACTCCAGTCATACATTCTTTCAAGATGTTTAACAGTGATGCCTCTTGCAATCCTGTATTCTGAGAACCATGGACTTTGAGAGTCAAATTCAATTACCTCATGTCCTTGGCAATATATATTCTTGTAACAGGATGTTAAAGTGGAAACCTTTCTTTTCAGTTTTGGCTGAGACCTCAAATTTCAAGAAGAAAACAATAGCAAGCAAGTGCTTCCCCATTCCATGCTGAGTTGATATACTGCCTATATAAGATTAGCAAAGGAAAACAGTACTGAAATATAAATGAAAAAGTTTTGACCCTAAATGAATAGCATAAAATTTTTGAGGCTAAAGAACCTAAGAGGAATAATGTGTGTGTGTATTTATGTGTGCACATGTGTACAGAGTTACTGAACTGCTATGGTATTTTTTTTTCTTTCCTCCACTCAGAAAGGCAGAATAGAAAGGAGGGTACTTTATCCTTAATAGAAATCATCTAAGGGGTCTTTAATCATTCATAAAGCTGAGTCAAAGGAAGAGTACACAAATGCCAGAGAGACAGAAAAAGAGAGAGGCAAAATTTTATCACACATTTACTGAACTATGTGTTTTCTGTGATCTAGAATTGTGTCAAATGACAATGAATTGGTCAAAGATAAATTTAAATTGTGACAAAGAGAATGATCTGCAGATTTGGTATTATCTGAGTCTCAGGAATCCATCTTTTGAAATCCAAGTCTGAGGGAGGAATCTTGGGTTGGTGATGGGAGGGACTAGTGAAATGCATATCATCCTGGTAAAGGGAAGTTCAGTAGAACACTTCATGAAAGAATCAGTTTGAAACATTTGTTAAAGCAAGATCACAACAGTACCAGGTAAGTGGGATAAAAAACTGTATTAATAAGTTCATGGGTGGAGAAGAGGCAATGGTTGAAAACAGATGATGAAGACACATTGACTTTGTAACTGCAGGCTCCATACCTGAACAGATGCAGGATGAGAGTGTGGAAAGAGATCATTCAATTAAACACAGTTGAGAATTTTGGGGCAATTACATGGGTCTGGACAATTTTATTTCTGAAATAAGATCAGACAATGGTATGAGAATTTAGATATCACCAAAGAATAGGAAATGACAGGCCCCATGGACAAAATTTGAATGAGTAAAGGAACAAGAATACAATTATTTTCAACGTGTATTTCATTGAGACATGTTTTTCAGAACAAAGCTATAAGAAACTTCTGATAGTTAACGTCATTCAAAGCAGGAGCCATTTTTTAACCAGAAATTTTCTTCATGAACACTCCCACTAACTTTAAGACACAGTTAAGTTTCATAACTTGTCAAATACTACCTTCCACTTCTCTAGATCTCAGTTTTCACCAATACTAATATTAACTATTAATACCATACTAATATTAACTTTGAACTCCTAGAACATAAATATCTTCTATTTTCTACTTTGAATTCTGTTTAAAATTTCTTCCACTGTTCTTTAATAATTTTAATGACATATATTTAATAAAAATATTTAAAGTATTTAATATCTGTCTTTACATATGAGACTCTATCATCACACTCAAGATAATGGATTTAGCCATCAATTCCAAATGTTTTCTCATCAGCCTTTGTAAGTTTTCCCTCTCACCACTGGCCCCCAGCCCCAGCAAACAACTAGTGTACTTTCTGTGATTCTAAATTAATTTTCAATTTTTTGAAATTTTATATAAAATGTAATCATTCACCATGGACTCTCTTACACTCAGCATAATCCTTCTAGCATTCACCCATGTTACAGAGCAGAATTCAATTATGTGGCTGTTATACAATTTATCCATTCACTTATTGATGAATGCTTAAGTTGTTTTCAAACTATTACTACAAATAAAGCTGCTATGAACATTTATATAAGATCTTCTTCCATTTCTCTTGCATAAATGTCTAATTGTTACTTGACTGGGTCATAAGGTGTTTCCAAACCATTGTCTCAAGTGGTTGCACAATTTTTACATTTCCACTAGCAATGTATGAGAGTTTCAGTTGACTCTCTCACCAACACTTATTATCCAACTTTTTAATTTTACCTATTCTAGTGAGTATATAGTAATATATTATTGTAAAAGTAATTTGAATTTCCTTAGTATTTAATGATGTCAAACATCTTTTCAAATGCTCACTTGCCATAAATTACTGCTATAATGAATTAGCAAAAAAAGATAAAAAATCATAAACATGCTCAGTTAACCCTAAGAAGGCAAAAAAGAGAAAGATAAAATGAGACAAATAGCACAAAAATAGCAAGGATGTACTATTAATCAATAATATCAGTAATTACATTAAATATAAATATTAAAGGCTGAGATTCCTAGATGAAGCACCCAAATTCTATTATCACTGCCTGAAAGAAAACTGCTTTAAGTATAAATATAGCAATGGTTACAAGTATTTGAATGGGAATAGATACCATATAATATTAATGAAAACAATGCTAAAGTGGCAATAATAATTTCAGACAGAGTTGGTTCCAGATGTAAGATATTATTATAAAAAAGAATAGTGGTGGCCATTGTTTAATGATAAAATAAGTCAATTAATGGAGAAAATACAATAACATATATTGTGTACATCAAATAACAAAGCTTCAAAATATATGAAAAATAAACTGATGGTACTGTAAGAAAAATGTAGTCAAATTCACACACACAGGGTGAGAATGCATTTTTCTTTAAATATATAGAGAACAAAACTATCAACCAATTAGAACTCATTGATATATATAGAACAGTGTATTCAACAATAAAATACACATTCAAAGTGTACACAAAGTGTTTATTGAAAAAGATTATAATCTGGGCCATAAAGAAGTCTCAATACATACAGAACATGTTCTCTAACCAAAATGAAATTAGTGACCAATGACAGTAATATATAAGACAAGTCCTAAAAACTAAAAGACAATCTTTTAAATTCATGGATTTAAGAAGGAATGAAGAGAGACATTAGAAAGCTTAGACATTAGAAAACTGAATAAAAATGAAAACACTATAATCAAAAATTTTAGGCTGTAGCTAGAATTGTACTTGGAAGCAAATTTATAGCATTTATTCCATGCAAATTCATGCATTTGTTCAAAAAGAAGAAAATTATAAAATCAGTGATCTACACTGAGAAAATCAGCCCTTATAAGAGCAGAATAAATGAAATAAGCAAAAATAGAAAAACACCACATAAAAAATAAAGGTTGCTTCTTTTAGAAAACCAATAAAATTAATCAACCTCTGTTAAGATCGATAAAAAATAAGAAAAAAGACAAAAACTACCAAATTAGGTATAGGAGAGTGAACATCACTAGAAATTTGACAAACATTGCAAGGATCATAATAAATTTTATGCCTATAAATGCAATAAATTCAATGAAATGAAAAAGTCCCTCAAAGTCACCACCCAAGCTCATTCAAAAAGAAATACATAATTTGAATACCTTTAAATGTATTTCAAAAATTAAAAGCATAATGTTTTTCTACAAATAAAAATCTAGGATCAGACAATTTCATGTGGAAACATTATCTAACTTTTTTTTCCTTGAAATAACTAGATCTCATTCTGTCCTCAAGGCTGGAGTGCAGTGGCACAATCATACCTCACTAGGGTTATGCATTCTTGGGCTCCCTACAGCTTTGAATTTCAGGGATCCTCCTACCTTAGCCTTCTGAGTAGCTGGGACTATAGGCAGGTATCACAACTACTTTTTAAATCAGATCTACCAAACATTTAAGGAAAGAATAATATCAATTTTATACAATCATTTTCAGAAAACTAAAGAGGAAAGAATATAACTCTATGTGCCCATTATGGTCTTAATATCAAAACAAAATAAAGAAAATTAGATGTGAATACCCATCATGAGCATAAATGCAAAAGTTCCTAACAAAGCTTTAGCAAATCAAATACAATTCTCTCTCTCTCTCAAAAAAAAAAAAATATATATATATACATACACAAAAGACATATACATATGTGCATTATACACATATAACATAAATATTTAACATATGCATATGTATACATATATTAAAACCACATGCAGTTTTATGCCAGGAATACTTGTTTGGTTTAAGATTTGAAATCAACCAATGAAGTTCTCCTTATTAGCAGTTAAAAAGGGTAATCTGAAAAGCTGGAGAAATAATGATTGGTAAAACATACCATCCATTTTATAAGAAATTCTGAGCAAACTTATAATAGGTGTGAAATTTCTCCAACTATGGAAAGACTGAAGCAGTTTAATTCTGGGTTGGAAAAGTTTTTTCTGTGTATCTGGAATGCCTTTGTTTGTGAATCTTAGACAAAATAAGTGCAGTGTATGATGTGCTGTTTAAGATCAAAAATTCTCCTAGTGACCCTCAAAGTCAATTTCTTTACTAAAGTTTGCCAGTGGTCCAAAAACTTTGACTAGCTTGGCTGGAGTTACAGCATGGTGCATATGTGGTTTATGAGTATTCCTGGGGAATTCTCCTGTAGATTGTCTCTCAAATGCATGCTGTTTATCTGCATTTTCTTTGTTTTTCTGTATCTTATACTTTGCCTATAGGTGATAGTACACGTACATGCTCTGTGGAGTCTGAGGACTCCTTTCAAATATCCATAAAGGGCATCTATGAAAACTGACAGTTCATGTTATACTTAATGATAAAAGACTAAATGCTATTCCTCTAAGTTGAAGAACAAAGCAAGGTTGTAGAGTCTTACAATTTCTAGTCACCATTATTCTGAAGATTCTAGCCTGTGAAATCAATTTGAAAAAAAAAAAAAAGGCAATCATTTAAGTTGAAAATTCTATAAAAACTTCAGAGAAAACTACACGAACCAGTAAAATGAGTTTAATAAGATAGCAAGATACAAGATCAAGTTAAACAATGAATTATATTTCCATTATACAAGCAATGAACAATTGAAATTGAAGTAATGGGAATAATACCATTTACAACAATATAAAATATAAAAAAAAATTAAGGATAAGTTTTATATAAGGTGTGGAAGTTCTATACACTGAAAGCTACAAAACATACATAGGGTAAATTAAAGATTAATATATGGAGAAATATTACCAGTTCATACTTGGGTGATTCAATGTTGTAAAAATGTTAATTCCCTGATTCTATGCAATGCCAATGATAACCCTAGAAAACTTTGTTGTAAAACTGGATGATTTTTTTTCTAAAATTTACATGGAAAGGCAAAGAACATAAAATAGTAAAACAGCTTTGTAAAAGAAAAATCAACTTTGAAAGATGTTACACTATCTCACTTTCAAAGTTATTATGTACTTCTTCCATGTCTTAGCAATTATGAATTGGGCTGCAATAAACATTCTGGTACAAATATCTTTGTCACAATGTGATTTTTGGTCACCTGGATATATACCTAGTAGAGAAATTGTAGGATCGAATGGCAGGTCTATTTTTAGATACCTAAGTGTTCTCCAAATATCTTTCCAAAAGGAACATAGTTTGCGTTCCCACCAGCAGTGTAGAAGTGTTTCATTTTCTCCACATCCACACCAACATCTCTGGTTTGGGGATTTTTGTGAGGTGGGCTAATCTTACTGGAGTTAGATAATATCTCAAAGTAGTTTTGATTTTCATTTCTCTGATGACTAAGGACGATGAGCATTTTTTCAAGTGTCTGTAGGCTGTGTGCCTGTCTTCTTCAGAGAAGTTTCTCTTTAGGTT